>CM054815.1:17043089-17176651 GCA_028984105.1 Lavandula angustifolia | reverse complement strand
ATGATCACATGATATATACTAATAGATACGCTCATAATATCACAAGGAAACAAATCAAATATACATGCTCCGATAATATTATAATATAATAAATATAATCCAATAATATCTAATAGAAATCGCTAATTAATTAGCTCAATAATATAATTATCGTGTCTAATTATTTATATCAAATGAAAGTATTCCATAACTTATATTGATATTACGAGTTTAATTGAAATTGTGAAATCAAGGTCTGGGCCGGAATAAAGGTTCATGGCCCAATAAGACTTCCATTTTTCCAGAAAGCCCAATCAGTCAACCACATACTCCTACCTGCATCATATATAATGATCTCCAGAAACCCTAGCACTTCTATCACAAGTCACTTCCGCCGGTAGCCGAAGAACGTCAATCGCTCCTTTCTCGATCCCAGAAGAATCAGTGAATCATGGGTAATTCATCGGACTCATTTTTTCTTCTTCGACTTATTATTTCATTAGTTGAAGTATTGAAGTTGTAAGTCGCTTCGATTTTGCAGGTAAGGTGCACGGTTCGTTGGCTCGTGCCGGAAAGGTGAGAGGGCAGACGCCCAAGGTTGCGAAGCAGGATAAGAAGAAGAAGCCCCGCGGCCGCGCTCACAAGAGGATGCAGTACAACCGCCGTTTCGTCACTGCCGGTAACTCTATTTTACCCTTTAGTTTTTTATTTCTGCTCAAAGCTTATATTATTAGGGATTTTGTGTTTGGCTGAATTTGTCATCTAATTTCTTAGGTTTTATTAGCTTTTTTGAGAGTTTTGATGTTGTGTTCTTAAAAATTAGGGCTTTTGAATGATTATCAATCATGCTGACCTCCTACTAGTCCATTGTAAATTTAATGAAAGTTTTGTATTTGGTGCAGTTGTTGGCTTTGGAAAGAAGAGAGGGCCAAACTCATCTGAGAAGTAGATCAATCACTACTTATATTTCAAGAATTGTTTGGAACACTTTGTTTTTATCATGCTGTAGTTTTGTAAGTTACTGTTTTGTTCTATAATTTTCTGGATTTATATACCTACTATAACGTTATAATTATGAACTGCTTTACTTTCACATGTTGTCTTTTGAGAGGCCCTTGATAAAATAAGTTGCTGGGAATCTAATTAACCTAATCTTGTTATATGTTAATGCTGGTGTTCATATCAAATGAGTGGGCTATCTCTCGTTTCAGATTTTGAATCTAGTATGGTTTGAAGATTTTGAATCTGGTTAGGTTTGGAGATTTTTATCTTTATCTACTTGTTAAGGTTGAATTTTGTGTTAAACTTGTGGGTGATATTCTTTAGGAAGTCAATTCTGTTATGTTTTCATTTTCATTTTGGTATATACTTCTCCAATACTTGCCTAGAAATGATTTAGCCCAGTATTAGTGTCACATGAATATTTAAAATGTATCATATGATTATACTGAAATGATTATCTTGCGCTTGAATTGGATGGGGATTTTGTTCTCGAGTAGAAACTTAGCTATGTATAATTTTCGGGCTGAAAATAATCATTTTAGTCCGTCATGTTGGTTCATGCTTGACCTTTGCCTGCTCATCCATGAGCAATTATACTCAAAGTTTGCAAAAGTTTGCGATATTTACCCCTTTTTTAAAAATTGATTTTGTCCGATTTCGTCTATTAAGCACATATGGTGATTTTGTAAGATTTTTTTTTTCTTAATTTAATTTTAGTCTGTTAGATTGGTTTCTGATTGATTTGTCTATGTTATTTAGAACATATCAAGTTGCAAAAATTTCCAATCTTGGTGTCCTTTATGCATCAATCTTGTTTATTCAAAAGTATAAAGTAATAATTTTGGGACAAAAAAAAAATAGTTATTTAATGATGATATTATTTTATCGAACATTATTTTAGTGCATTGATTTATATTGAGATCAGAATAAATTATTATTTTAGCGATAATATTATTTTATTGAATATTATTTTATTAAAGTTTAAGTGTATTCAGTTTTGTTCAATTTTACAAAACGGATTAAGTTTGTCTGATGTAATTTAAGGGTTGTGTTTGGTTAATTTTAGTTTATAAAGCCCAAATATTTGGAAGTTGGAACAAATCCTATAATGCTAGAGTGTTTGTGCACATGAGATACACATATAAATCCTTATTATATATTATATAGATTATAATTCTTCAATAATGTTAGATGACGACTTGGTTTCAATAATGCTATTGCAACGAAATGATAATTTAATGCTACTGCAACGAGATGACAACTTGATTTTAATAATGGTACTGCAAAATCTTTAATATTTGGTTTCAATAATACTACTACAACAAGATGACAACTTAGTTACAATAATGCTATTGCTACGAGATAACAACTTAGTTTTCCAATAATGATACTCCAACACCATTAATATTTGATATCCGATCGTTTTGTCCATGTTATTTAGAAATATCTTTTTTCAACAATTTACACAGGATTAAAAACTGATTAGAAGGGGAAAATGAATCAAAATATTCAAAACAAAAAAGTCATTATTCAAAACGAAGCAAAACGCTTGAATTCCAAGTCCTGCTCAAGTCTTTCCATGTCTCTCTCACTCATCACGATCCACGCTTCAATTCCACCTCTCGAACCCACCGAATCAAACAAGAACACGCAATTCTTGTTCCGGTAACAACTATTGCTCACCCAGACCGGCTTCCCCCACCCGAAATCAGCTTCATAGACTGCTAATCTGCAGTAGCTGCTGAATCTGAAAACCTCGACGTTTCCCGCCCTCAACAGTCGACTGATCTCCATGAAATTCTCCTTCGCATTCTCGAATCCCTTCTCCCCCAGCAGCTGCTTCTTCACATCGAATCCCTCGAACGCAGATCTCAACTTCTCGACAAGCAGAATCCACGTAGTTTCTGCTTCGCTTTCCACTTTAATCATCTGAAAGAGATTCCCGAACGATCTCTCCGATAGCGCCGGAATCTTCCCTCGTAAATTGAGAGTGTGGTACGCGACGGATCGGTTCGATCTCTTGATCCCCTTCGCCACCACGCAGCGGTTCCACATCAGCGCCGTGACCACCTCGACTCGCGTAGGGTTGAGTATCCGTGAGTTTCTAGAAACTTCTAATTTCATTGCGTTTATTGATTGGGAACTGAAGAGGAACCTTTTTATCACGAGATTTGGTGCGAGAGGCCGTACGGAGGGGCTGGTAGGGTTCGGCGTGAAATCAGGCGTGTTGCGGGGAGGAAACAGAGTAGCTGAGTTGAAGACCGGCGACACGGCGGAGATCCGATCACGACAGGCTGTTGCCGCCCAATATTTGATGAATGAGCTCAACGTGGAGGCGTCGGCGATTCTGTGCGAAAAGCATATTCCAATTGAAATTCCACCGCAGTTAAATGAGGTAATCTGCAGCATAAAGCCAATATTTGAATTTTTATCTCTTCAAAATTTGAATAAAATTGGAGTAATTCAATGTATGAACAAATCACTAACCTGAATTGCTAACTGTTCTTGAGCGGATGAAACGAAGCCATTGGTGACGTAGGGGATAAGCTTGTCTAGAACTATAGGATCAGGAGAGCTTACTATGTCCAACACATTAGCATTAGCTATAGCTTCAGTATATAAAACGCCTTGGTCGTTGCAGTCGACCGAAATCTGGCCTTTCATCCTTCCTGCAAGGGGGTAGAACTTGGCCAGAGCATCGGCCAGTGAGGTCTTGAGGCGATCCGACATTTCGGATTGGTTAACATTGGTTTGTTCGTCGAAGGTGTAGTATAGAATGAGAGGGATGTAGAAAGGTGGGATCCTCTCATCGATGAATGAGAGCTTGAAGTCTCTGAGTTGGGATGGGGTGAGTGATGAAGGCTTGATTGATTGCTTAGATAGTATTTCAATCTCCATTTTTGGTGAAAGATGAAAAATGGTAGCAGAGAAGATAAGGATTGGTTTGTTTATAGCATGAGTTTAAGATCTGAGGAAGTGCGTAATTAATTAGGTTCAAAGGGGCATACAGTCAAAGTGCACGCAGTTTGTTTGTTGTGTTTACTTACACTTCCAACTGGGCAGACAATCTGAAGAACTGCATAATTAATTGTGCACAGAATTGCATATTTTATTTCACTTCTGTTTGTTGGTTTGTTGTGTTGCATGTGAGATGGAGTTTAAGTGTCGTGGAATACTATGACTAATATCCCACATCGGATTCTTGTCAAAGAAGGGAGAACTATTTAAAGGTGTAGTCTATAGTTATGGTCACGACCTTACTTGAACAGGATCTGTTCTATAGGTTCGTACCTCTGTATCCTTGATTTCTAAGGAGACAGGAAACCCGGTCTGGTGGATGAACCCATGGCTGCCCGTCCAGAGCGTGATTAACACCGCCGTTGCCCGATTCTCGAGCCACGGTGCAGTAGAGGATCGTTCTTGACCGGACTCGTTCCAGTCAGGATGGCCGGGCAGCTGTCTGACAGACTACTAGTATTTTTTCAATTTTTTATTAAAAAATATATAGAGCACCATTTCGGAATTTTTTTTAACTGAATATTTATTTATTAATTCTTATAGAATAAATAACTCTCATGGTTAGATGCTCATACTTCAAATCTTATTATCGGAGATCCATCGGAGTTAAAAGAAAGTCAGTTAATGAGGAGAAAGCGCACTATCTCCTATTTCTTGTCACCAGAAGAGCCTCGTTGATTAAGGATGGTTGAATGATCTTGCTTGGATCACTGCCATGCAAGAAGAGCTCAACCAATTTTTCAAAAACGACGTGTGGGAACTTGTAGACAGACCCAAGCACCAATATGTGATCAGAACCAAATGGTTCTTCAAGAACAAGCAAGATAAAACAACGTCATATGGGAATAAAACTCGACTAGTTGCAAAAGGATATTGTCAAGATGAAGGAGTAGAATTTGATGAAACGCTTACACCAGTTGCAAGATTGGAAGCCATTCGGCTATCCCTAGCATATGCAACTCATCTAATAATGTATATCTAATATTATAAAATATTAAATTAATCTATATATTATATGTAAATTTCTATTAAATCATATCAGCATAAAAATATCATACTATTATATGTTAAATACTCGTGCTAATTTATAAATTCTTTACAATCTGTTTAAATATATTTTTGGAAAAAAATCAAATTAGCATCAACGCACTAGCTAACTAAATTCATAATAAGCGTACAAAAAAAATTCACAAATTTTAGGTTAAGCTTATTTTGGAATTAAACAAATTTATTGAGAGTAAACTTGTTCGAAAAATTATTAAGTTATAAACTCGGGTAAGATAACTTAAGCTTCTTCTCTAAAATTTGTACGGAAATAGAGAAGCAATATCTTAAAGCTAAGTTTTTAGATACCAAATTTACAGCTTTAAGCTATTAGCTATTTTAAACACCCCCTTATTAGTTGTAGTAGTGTCTTTATTCTCGCTGGTGTTTAAATGAGAATTAGGGTTGTAACGAGCATAGAACATTTTGTATTGAAAAGGGCAGGGTGACGCCTTGAGGGTTGGGTATCTTCTTGCTTCATTTTACATTATTCGAAACTAAAAATCATATGTAGATCGAGTGGTATAGAAATGACCTTATCGTGGAATGAGATGTTTTTTATACTAAAAATTTCACATTTAAATTCTACTTAGAGTTAGCACTAAATTTGAAATGTTTATCCTGTTCCACTTAGACAGTTAAACTTTTCTTCTTTCCTTAAAAAAATATAATATCCTTTATTAAACGAACATATAAATGTTTATTTTATAGCATAAGTTATCCAATCTCTTTCATAAAAAAATATATAATGTGATGTAACGAGTCATGTTTTTTCTTCTCTCCTAATCAATACTTTTAACGATTGCGTGACTTGTCCGACCGCTGTGCCTGTGTGTGTTGATGTTGAAAAGGAATAGGAAGAGAAATTCAGACATTCTTGGATGAAAATGAAATCCGGAGCTACTTCCCGAATCCCTCGCGCCCTTCCTCTCCACCTGTTCCCCTTTCTCCTCTCTCGCCACGTACGCACCCATACATGCAGACTCCCATTCCTTTCCATTTCTATCCACGTATGCGCACTCACCAATCGCTTCTCTTCTCATGAACTTTCATGGCCGCCTGCTTCCCCCTTCTTCTTTCCTCTTCGATTTTCCTCTTTCTTGCTGTTTCAAACCCACCCGCAGCTGCGTTTCGCGACGATTTCTCGATCATAGACTATGGGCGCTCGTCGAGGCTGTTCCGAGGCGATTACGCGCCGTCGCCTGCGCCTACGCCACCGCCTCCGCCTCCGCCGTCTTCACCGCCGTATCCGTCACGCGTATCGTGCGAGGATTTGAAGGGAATCGGATCACTCGACACCAACTGCGAGCTCAACACGAGCTTGAATTTCACGGATGATGTTTATATCGAAGGCAGGGGCAACTTTTATGTTTTGCAAGGGGTAGTGTTGATTTGCCCCAAATCGGGATGTTCGATTGTGATTAATGTAACGGGTGATTTCACGTTGAAATCGTTCGTGGAGATTGTTGCCGGATCAGTTCATATTGTCGCCGGCAATGCGAGTTTGTTGGAGGGCTCGATGATTAATGTAACTGCGAGAGCTGATCGGACGACGCCGCCGGCGACGGGGACGCCGGATGATGCGCAGGGCGGCGGTGGAGGACACGGCGGAAGGGGGGCGAGCTGCGTGTTGGATAGCAAGAAGCTGCCGGAGGAAATTTGGGGCGGAGATGCCTACGCGTGGGAGTCTTTGGATAAGCCGTGGAGTTATGGAAGTAAAGGCGGGACGACGAAGAAAGAGGAAGATTATGGAGGGGGAGGGGGTGGGAGGATTTGGTTGGAGGCCGACGACGTCGTTGATATGCGCGGAATGCTTTTGGCGGAGGGAGGGGATGGCGGGGTGAAAGGTGGTGGAGGCTCCGGCGGCAGCATTTACATCAAGTCCAAGAAAATGTAATATACTTCAATTCAGACTTCTTTCGTTGTGCTATAGCCGAATTGATTTTTTTTTCCTCTGATAGAATTAATTTTGAATACTGTTAAGCTGTTGTATTGATTGAATCTGTCTACATTACATGCTTTTGTAAAGTTTTGTTCACTTCAGTGGTGTGTGACTTTATGCATCAGTTTTGGGGTGTGTGTGACTTTATGCATCAGTTTTGGGGGAGGATGCAATGCTATATTATTTGGTGATTGAGTGTTGTATAGTTAGTGTTTATCTTCGAGTAGAAGCTGCAGTTTATGATCATTAATCTTGCTGCCTGCATTCATTCTGCCCCTCTGGTCTCTGCCATTGTGTATACAAGGCGATTCCATAATGAATTTCTAATTCCCCTGTCTTGCTCTTGGTTATTTGTACTTGCTGGGGTTTCTGCTTTATCTTATTACGCTTATGTGGAGGCGAGTCTTTGTCTTGTTGCAGCAAGAAATATATTATACTGTCTAGCTCAGTCTAGAAGTTAGGTATAGGGCTTACATTGCAGAAAACTCATAATTTTCAATCTTCTTCCACTCCAGAATTTGGTAGGCTGCAGAATTTGGTTTAAAACAGGACTAGTTACAGTCATACCCCTTACATTTTGATATACCAACTTTCCGAATTTTCTGCAGAAAGTAGTCTTGAGCTCTTTGTTAAAATAACAAAAACCTACTTCAAGGTTTCTGAAACATGCAAGAACTTTTTTGGTTTGTGAAACTGTAATTTAACTTCCCAAGAGTTATTCCATTTTATGTTAACCACCTGTGGTTCGGATGAGGTTAAAGTTGATAGTAAAGCTTTATTTGACCTCATTGTATTTGTCATGCAATTTATATTGTTGCGTGCATTATCTTGCTATTTTATATCTAATTGAGGAGCCTTAATCATATTGTTGCGTGAAGATCAGGATGGGAAATGGCAGAGTATGTGCTTCTGGAGGTAACGGATTTGCTGGAGGTGGTGGTGGAAGAGTATCCGTTGATGTCTTTAGCAGACATGATGATCCCATATTCTTGGTACATGGTAAGGCCTACATCATGCTTAAGTAGGAATTCTGAAGTCTAAATCTCAATGAAGGCAATGAATGCACCAGTAAAACATTATATCTCAGGCTGCTTTCCTCTATGATAATCTCGACACTTTCTGGAAGCAACTTGTGTGCAGCGCATTTATGGATTAACTCTTTCCAGTGACGACTATTTTGTATTATCTCTTTTATGATACTGGCCTTTCATCTGTCTTTGATCTTTTAATGAAAAACAACAACATTCAGTTCACCATGTAACTAACCTTCCCTGTTTTCTGACTCATATTTTCCAGAATATCACTGCATCATCTGCATTTTTAGGATCGACCACATAGATTATGTTAATTCTCAACATAGATTATGATCCTTCTGAATGGCTAGACATTTTGCTTTAAGCTATCAATATATGGTGTTTATGGATGTTAAGTCATAAAAATTTACTTTATTCCTATGTTTTTTTGTCTCATTTGAACTCGTTTGGAAAGTTATGATAAGTTTTTTATCCCAGAGTCAACCTATGTTTCTAAGTAAAATCTGGAAAAATCTGCTTTTAACACTCCAAACTCGTAACAGGCCTATGAATATTGCAATAGGCAATAGACATGCTTGAGGATTTGCCCGTCTTGAACTTTGTCCAAATTTTGACAGGGGGGAAAAGCTATGGCTGCCCAGGGAATGCTGGTGCCGCCGGGACATTTTTTGATGCTGTTCCTCGAAGACTTATAATCAACAATAACAATATGTCAACAGACACCTGCACACTTCTTTTGCAATTCCCAAACCAGCCGTTGTGGACAAATGTTTATATTCGAAATGGTGCTCAAGCAACAGTTCCTTCATTATGGAGCCGTATTCAGGTTGTCAAGTAAAGAAACTCGATTCTTAAAAAATCTTTATCTTCACTAAGTACATCTGTGTTATTATGTTATTCCTCTTTAGTGATACCTTATGTCAGTAACATTGTTCCAAAGAACAACAGTATAGTTCTGATATTCTGAAAACTAGAAAGTATGGTTTTGGATATATCTTCACCAAATTAAAGAAAACATGAAGCTTATTATGGGGGGGGGGGGGGGGGGGGGGGGCGGGAGATTAGTACTATAGAAAGAGCTGCATAGTTCTAACTGTGATTTGTTAATTATATGACTTTGGGTAGTCCACTGATAGAACAGAGCACATTTTTGAAACGTTTTATAGTCATATACTCACTGCAAGGGTTGAATCATAATATAACGATTACATTTTTTTTTGTATCTGAGTTATGTCCTATGTCGTTGAAGCATGCTACGAAAGTATCATGTTTCCATGTAGCCATAGTTCATTTTTGAATCAGTTATGTGTAAATGATGTTAGCGTTCCTAACTTTGTATTTAAGTAAATCACTTCTGTAATATTTGAAAGCTATGCAATACACTGTGCTGTAGTTGTCTCAATACATCGCCAGATGTATAACCAAAGTTTGAGCGCTGGAACAAGAAAACATTTAAAGCTTTTCTCAACTGATGGGGTTTGTGTTTGTCTTTTGGCTCTGGAATCTGGTTTCTTCTAATTCTCATGGTGGATTTTTGCCAATTTAGCGTGCTTCCATATCTAATGATTTAGTTCTTGTTCTAAACTTTTCAATGGCTTCCGACGAACTCTTTTGCAATTTATGATGGTCATTTTAAGGTTTGGCATGTTATGTTTGTTGTTTGGCCTTAACAATATCTATGTTGCACCCCTTCTGAGAAAGAGAATAATTTGTTGTCTAAGACTCCCATTATATATAGTGGGAGTAGAAACTAGTTTTACAATCTCAATCTAATACAAAGTGTATCTAATTTCTATAAAAAGAGATAAATATGATAAACTCAAACAAAGAAACATAAGTATTTTACTCTTCAACATCTTCCACACATATCTCTTATTGATTTGCAATATATGGATAGTATGTTCCCGATTCTAAATGTTTTGGTGAACTCTATGTCACATTTGGTTTTCCTTGCATTTCCTTATGTCTAACTGCCCCGAGCTACTTGAACCACAGGTAAGAGGACAACTTAGTTTATCCAGCGGATCAGCTCTGAGCTTTGGAGTCGTACATTGTGCTTTCTCGGAGTTTGAACTGATGGCCGAAGAACTTCTAATGAGTGACTCAATAATAAAGGTAAGATCTCCCAGTCATTTATTTAGTTCTCTTTTCCTTTATCGTCCTACTTATTCAACTTTTTTTCCCTCTGTTCTGTTGTTATTTAAGGTAGGGTGATGCAATATCATTATGCTTTTCTGATTGCATTTGTTTTCAGTTTAGTGACATGAAGTCAATCGGAATTTCTTTTAGGTCTATGGGGCATTGCGAATGTCTGTCAAAATATACTTGATGTTGACCTCTAAAATGCTCATAGCTGATGAATGTGATAGTGATGCAATTGTTGCTACTTCTTTGCTTGAAGCCAGCAATTTAGTTGTTCTTAAGGTAAGTAGTACCAGATCAGCTTTCATGTTTCAGAAAACGATTGCTGTTGCAGTGACTAAATGGTTTTACTATTAATTGTTGTTAGGGGTCATCAATGATACATTCAACTGCTAATTTAGGGCTTAATGGACAAGGGTCACTCAACTTAACGGGGCCAGGAGATGTTATTGAGGCTCAGCATTTGGTTTTGTCCTTATTTTATGCCATTAGTGTAAGTCTCATCAGAACTTTCAAACTTTCTTTCATTCTGACCAAATAGTTGGGATTCCTCTGTTTTTCCTAATAATATGTTTTCCGAAAATCAGCCAAATTTCATAATGAGAAATCCAAAGGATCCTGACTACGTTAATGATACTTATACCCGAATTATACATTACTTGTGAGGATAGAGCATTGAATTGCTACTTTTCTGAAACCTGCTCATGTTGAAAATCAAAGTAGTGATGCCTATGTAGATAAACTTCCAATAATTTCAAGTGTCGAGTCATTTACATTAATTCATGCACTTAACCTGAGACTAACAACTTTAACCTGCATGCAGAGACATGTTTGACACATTAATTATTATCTTTTGTCTCTAAGAGCTAAGTCTTCTATTTGAAAAAGCATTTCTAATGCAGTACCTTATCATATCTTTATGAAAAACAATGTACAAGTTGATATGTTTATTTGGGTGAGCAAGACAATGATAAATGCTTCTGGATTATCATATATGGGTTAATCAAATTATGAAAAAAAAAATGTACAATTTGATTTCTTTATTTTGGTGATCAAGACAATTATATATGCTTCCGGTATCTGGTTATTCTACATTTTAGCCTTTCCTTATATACATAATCTGCTCACTATGTTATTCTGCTTATTTTCGTGAAGGTTGGTCCTGGATCTGTTCTGCGGGGTCCCTTGAAAAATGCAAGTGACAGTGCCGTGTAAGTTTTTGGGAATAGCATACACTAAAAAAACTTGGCTCATGCTATACTTATATATATTTATTATTTTTGAAATCATAGTGCACCAAGGCTCTACTGTGAAAAGAATTACTGCCCTGTTGAACTCCTTCATCCACCCGAGGATTGCAACGTGAATGCTTCGTTGTCCTTCACACTCCAGGTGTCGAATACTCAGATTCAACAATCTGAGGAGTTTTTTTGGTTAGAAGTTGTTATTACTGGTCATAATAGTTGGTGTCTTTTACTCTTTTGTCTCATGAGCTCCTACACTAGAGCCTAGAGGTTTATGCTTCCTTTCTCTGCAGATATGTCGAGTTGAGGATATTATAGTTGAAGGATTTGTAGAAGGTTCTGTTGTTCATTTTCACTTGGTTAGAACTGTGATGGTGAAATCTTCTGGTTCAGTAAGTGCATCTGCTCTTGGTACGTGGTTTTCCCCTATTAGATGATTCTCCATGTTACCACCGAACAATAATTGATGCAATCTATAATGACGCAAAATGAATGTTGCGAGTTTTCATTAAGTGCAGTTACTTCAATCTATTTCATGTTTGTTTTTATGCCAAATAGATCTCTAATTCTTCCACTTGTTTGATTCTCCTAAATCATTACCCCCCCCCCCCCCCCCCCCCCCCCCCCCCCCCCCCCCCCCCCCCCCCCCCCCCCCCCCCCCAAAAAAAAAAAACCCCCCCACCCCCCCCCCCCCCCCCCCCCCCCCCCCCCCCCCCCCCCACCCCCCCCCCCCACACCCCCCCCCCCCCCCCCCCAAAAAAAAAAAGACAGGAAAGGGACTAACATTATGTCCCAGATTTGAAATATTTACGTGGAAATGTACAGGTTGCTCTGGTGGATTAGGTCATGGAGGACTTCTGCCTAATGGCCTTGGCAGTGGTGCTGGACATGGTGGTAGAGGAGGTGATGCATATTACGGGGGAACTTATATCAGGGGTGGCATTGCATATGGGGATGCTCAGTTACCTTGTGAACTAGGTAGTGGAAGTGGGAATAAGAGTTTGACTGGTGCAACTGCTGGAGGCGGCATTATTGGTAAATATTTGATTTCATAGCTTTAGATTGGGTTTCTGATTTTTGTGTATCTGAAGATGTTATGAAGTAAAGATCATTTCATCAGTAGCTTCGCCCAGCCCTTTGTTATTGTGGAATTGTGTTTTCTTCATAATTTATATCTGTATAGTCATAACTCATAACTACCTGAATATGTGATATAAGTCAGAGTTAATGGCTTCATGATCACTCCATTTGGTCAAAACTCTATATAATTTTGTAAAAGCTTAACTTCTCATTTTGTTGGTGGATCGTGATTTTATACCTGAAGTTCACATTCATCCTAGTACATGACTTATGAAGTTTCTTTTTTCAAACTTGTTCTTTGAATTCAGTTTCATTTTCTATGAACATATTCTTCACTTGTTCTCGGACATGCATTGATCGAGACGGTAGACATCTTAGTGGACATCATATAATGTTATTGTTACTTGGTGTCATATCAGCAATTCCACGTTTACTATCATATGCCCCACAGCACTTGTATGGCATAAACATTTGGAAAATGATGGCACTACTTGGTTTTCATTTGCATTTGCCATTTTCATTCTCCCCAAACAACCTAGAAATTGTTAGTCGGATGAAATTCCCTCTAAAAGCAATGTTCTCCACCATAACTTTTTTAAAACATCCTAATCATTATACTCGAGTAAGATTCCCCAAACAAAATTTGGCAAATGTCAAATCCACGTATACATCTTTTCATTTTTCATTATATTTTGCAATCCTTATGCTGATTTAGCTTACCAATGCATTTTTTGTTGTTTCCTCAAATAGTGATGGGTTCACTAGAGCATTCATTGCCAAAATTGGTTGTTCATGGACAAATTGAAGCTGATGGACAAAGTTTCAGAAAATATAACAAAGATGGTAGGTTGCTTAGAGATATAGGTCCAGGGGGTGGATCTGGAGGAACTATACTTCTCTTTCTCCATAATCTCATCCTACATAATACGTCTACTATTTCAACATCTGGTGGGCATGGATCTCCTAATGCTGGAGGTGGAGGAGGTGGAAGGGTTCACTTTCATTGGGCAGACATTCCAGTTGGAGATGAATACTTGCCAATGGCCATTGTCAAAGGAACTACTGATGTCAGGTTCGTTCGACTTGCAATCCTGCCATTTATTAATTAGTGAATATTTAGTTTTTAGGTGTAATATTTTGAGTCCTTGCTCATATTCACAAAAGGAGCAACTGTATCATATTTCTACCTGTAATACTGCGAGGACTATTCTGCCTGCATTTTAGTGTTTTTGGGTGGAGATCTTGCAAGTCCTATACTCCTATTTGGAAGTAAAAGAATTGAGGAAAGAACAAAGAATACAAACATATAATACATGTTCACCAATAAAACTAACTAGATGGCCTTTGATTTCAGCTCCCTTAAACTTTTTAATATAGCAAAGCTATGTCTCAATTTCTTTAAAGAACAATTTAGCTTTTCCCTTTTCAAAGACATGTATTGGAGAATAATGTGTTTATAAAATGGGAGAAGAGACTAGGTTACCATCTAAACCTAATACCTCATATATTGTTTCTATAAATAAATAGAGATACATACAAAAAACCAAAAATATATATAAACTAACACAAACATATTCATTTCCAGTGATTTTTTTTTCCTGCTCTATTTCTTTTGTGTCTATTGTTGTTGTGTTGTGTGTGTTCGTATTTGATAGTTCCTGTTTATCTGTGCTTCCGTTTATGAGCATGCGGGTGGATGTGTTTGTTGGTATGTGTAATATGTGTGTTTTTACGTACATAAGTGCTTTTGAAAATTTATATATCTATGTATTCATGGTTTTTTTAGTTTTTATACGTGAAAATGGTGGTACATGTGAAACACGTATGTTTGAGGAGTTGTTTTTTGTCAAAATTTTAGGCTTTTCTCGGGTTTTATTGCTAGTAAAGACTGTAAAGCAAACTAGTTGTTTATGTGTACATATTAATTGAGTTGTTAAACTTTTGAACTGTTTAACAGGACTCATCCTTTGGTTTGAAAATCTAAAGAAAAGGTTATTTCTGGACTTTTGAGATTAAAAGAGGCTATGAAAGTTTTGTATAAGAAATAAAAATACCCCTTATCACAAAACCACTTTAATACTTGACCTAGATAAGATAGGTTGTAAATGTAGTCAAAAGATGAAAGAACTACGCTAGTGGTGTATCATTATGTAGTTCAAATGGTGAACGTTTCTTTCCATGTTCTCTTCATTCTTTTCGACTCAATTTTTAACAGAAGGACTAATTGATACTAGGTTATAACTTTAAATTTGCAATCATCCTAATGTTCTATTTATAATTCTCGTGATCTGAGAACTTTTCCTAGTTGAGTAATTGAAGGATGAGATTTTTGTTTATTTTTAAGAGTGATTCTTCTTATTGAACTTCTATTTCTATATCAGCATCTTGAAAAAAACAGAGCATGCAAAATCAATATGCAACTGAGAACAAACTATGCACTGTTTAAAAATCCCGCCTCGATTACCGCCTTGAATCTCCTACAACCTGCTGACATACAAATACTTACAAACTCATCCACTAGAAATACTCTTTATAATGATTTCCTACACTTGAGTATTTTTCTTCTGATGTAACCTGCAGAGGAGGGAAAAGTAGAGGTCGGGGCCAAGAAGGTGAAAATGGGACTCTCAGTGGGAAAGCCTGCCCGAAAGGGCTTTATGGGATATTCTGTCTGGTAATTGTTGTGTCTACCTTTCTATGAATATGACAATGATATTATATTATTCACTAAACCACCTGTTTTATTCATGGATCAAAGCCTGTGCCCTTGTACGTTATTTTGTACTTTAAATATGTCCTACTGTCGAGCATTCAATTCCATTTCCATGACTTCTTCATACTCTCCTCAAGGGAACTTCTACCGGTTTCACCTAACGTTCTTTTAATTTATACTTCCTCCGTCTCATAGAAAGTGTCTCGTATTCCCTTTCGGAGCGTCCCATAGAAAGTGTCTCGTTCCATATTTTGGCAAATTATTACAAACATTTCAATCGAGGGACCCACAACTTTATGCAATTTTACGCACATCTAACAACTCTCCTTAAGAGCCGTGCCGAAAAGAAATGAGACACTTTCTATGGGACGGAGGGAATAATTGGTATACTCCTACTGGCTCCACATCATAATGCATGTTTTATATGCAGGAATGCCCACTTGGGACGTATAAGAATTTGACAGGGTCTGACAGAGCCCTTTGTCGTGATTGCCCATCTGATGAGCTTCCACATCGAGCTGAATATATTACTGTTCGAGGTATTCTAAATTTTATTTCAGTTAGCGAGCTTCAAGATCTTACCTTTTATCAGGCTATGCATCTCATTTATTAATTATTAAGAATTCAACCTTAGTGATTCCTTAACAACCTAAAGTGAGATAATGCATATGTTCCGCATATTATGATCTTTAAATGTACAGATTGTAACAATTTAATTTCTCACACTTTTTCTTACCCTTAACTATCATTGACTTAACAGGAGGCGTCATGGAGACACCATGTCCATACAAATGTATATCTGAGAGATACAAAATGCCTCATTGTAATACAGCTCTCGAAGAGCTAATATATACTTTTGGAGGGCCTTGGTTATTTGGTTTCACACTCTTCAGCCTCCTCATTCTCTTAGCACTTGTTCTTAGTGTTGCCAGGATGAAATTTTCTGGGGGAGATGAGTTGCCAAGTTTAATGCCAAATCGGCGTCGCTCTACGATTGACCGCTCTTTACCTTTTTTGGAGTCACTAAATGAGGTCTTCTGTTTACTCTGGATTCTCAGTCAGTTTCAAGAATGGATGAAATTTTGGCAGACAATTCTTTTATTGAGACCATGTCTTTTCTTGTTTGGTTTAGGTAATGGAAACTAGTAGAGTTGAGGAATCCGAAACTCACGTCCATCGGATGTACTTTCTCGGGGCTAATACTTTTAGTGAACCCTGGCACCTCCTTCATTCCCCTCCGAAAGAGATCAAAGATATAGTGTATGATTTCTACTTATTGTTTGCGTGTTTATGCTAAGTTGTATTGGAGACTTTAATTGAAATAATATTGTAATGATTCTATCATTTAATTCACTGGTTGCTAACCGACACATGATTACCTGATGTCAACAAGGATACCCTTTGTCGTCATGTTTTATTGATAGGTATGAGGACGCATTCAACATATTTGTCGATGAGATAAATGCACTAGCTTCTTATCAGTGGTGGGAAGGATCGGCATACGGCATTCTTTTTTTTACTGCATATCCACTTGCAAGGACATGGCTACAGTGGCGGCGGAAAGAAAAAGTACAGCAGCTACGTGAATATGTACGTTCAGAATATGATCATGCTTGCTTGCGTTCCTGCCGTTCCCGAGCTCTCTACGAAGGACTGAAGGTATGTTGGTATTAGGATGACCAGTGAACCTCAGCCACTCAATTAGTAAGCTTGCTTAGTTAGAGTCAAGGCTGTTTATTTAGAGTCAACTTTAGAAGTGCCCAGAGGATGAGTGGGTTTAAAACTGCAACTATTGGGGAGTAAAAGTAGCTTTTAATCACTCAGCAGCTAACTGTAGATTGTAACTCAGTATCTTCATCTATGGAATCATGAGCCAAGCCATTATTATTGTCTTTTGCATCACAAGGGGCATAAAATAATTTGAGTCAGGTTATGGCCTTTATATCTCCAGTTAGTTACTTAATATTTCCCCTAGCTAATATATACATATTCTCTAATTTAATGAATCTAAAATGTTATCTCCATTAAGGTTTGTTTTATTAGTCAAGTGTCTAGATAACAATAACAGAAGCACCATTAAGCCCTGATTAAGTGAAAAGTTATGTTGATTTTAATCATTGGATTCATATTGCAGGTTGCTGCAACTTCGGATTTATTGCTAGCTTATGTGGATTTTTTCCTTGGAGGGGATGAAAAGAGGAATGACCTCCCTCCTCGACTTCGTCAAAGGTTTCCAATGTCCTTGGTGTTTGGAGGAGATGGATCATACATGGATCCTTTCTCTCTTCACAGTGATAATATTCTAACTAACCTAATGAGTCAGGTTTGCTCTATAAAAAATTTGGTACATTGAAATTCAAATGGTAATCTAAAGCAGATGGATTACTTTTTGGAGGCACTCAGGTCCCTTTTTGTGTTCCTGTCCCTCTATTGCAGTCCCTTCCCCCAACAGTTTGGTACCGACTCGTGGCCGGTCTTAACGCTCAACTTCGTCTGGTTCGTCGCGGACATCTAAGAGCAACATTTTATCAAGTCATCTCCTGGCTTGAGACACATGCCAGTAAAAAATTGCGTTCTCATGGCATACATGTTGATTTGGCTCGGTATCAACCTTCTGCTGGCGGATATTGCCAGTTCGGACTTGTTGTATGTTCTACAGATGACGAAAATGTCCGTTCATCTAGTCAAGAGCCAGATAGGTCTCTATTGCTTGAGAATCAGTCACGGTAAGTCACTAACTTGGACTTGAAATGTTGCTAGTGACATGATGACTTCATCTCACTTGTCTTGCTGTCTTTCTCTTGGTATCGTCTGTGTTTGGCATGCAGTTTGCCTGCGGTTCGTTGGAAGAAAGCATTGAATCTAGTTAGATCTAGTGAACATGCAGTGATGCAAAAGAGGATATCCGGAGAAATTCTACATATGAATAATGTACACAAACTTCGAGAGGGTTTATGGAATCCTTTCTACTATATACTTCGTAACATTAGGCCAGTGTGTCATCAGGTACATCAATTGAAGTTATTTCTTATTTCTAAATGAGCATTAGGTATCTATAGGTTCATATTGAAGACTAACTATTTCTTTCTATGACTTGTGTTCCTTCGGTATTGCAGGATCTTGTTGGTTTAATCATCTCAGTCCTACTTTTAGGGGATTTTAGTTTAGTCTTGCTTCTTCTACTTCAGCTTTATTCCATATCCACGCTGGTGGTCTTCTTGGTTTTCTTTATCCCTCCATTTGGCATACTCCTTCCATTCCCAACTGGAATCAATGCATTATTCAGTCATGGACCTAGGCGATCAGCTGCACTTGCACGTGTGTATGCTTTGTGGAATCTTACCTCGGTCATCAACGTTGTAAGTAGGCATTTTGCTATTCCTGTCATACAACTTCTATTTATGAACTATATACTTCCTCCGTCTCACTATAAGTGGCTCGTATTTCTTTTTGGGCCGTCCAATTGAAGTGGCTCATACTTAAAATATTACTCTGTATAATCTAGTAGCCCACACTACTTTTACACTACTTTAAACACAAAACACAACTTTCCTCATTCCGGTGCCGAAATTTTTTGAGCCACTAATAGCTGGACGGAGGTAGTAATTCTTAGTCCTAGATTACATTAAAACATGTCGGAGCAATATCCATATTATGGATTTATATTTTTGTCAATATACTTAAAAAAGTTATGCATCCATCTCTAAGTTAGTCCATTATAACCACTTTGAATCTGTGCACTTGGACCAAGTCTTCCCAATTTCTTTAGTATATTTAAGGATAGGATGATAACTTGCATTTCTGAGTTTAGTTTCATACACCGGAGTGTGTTTACTTCGGGTAGTATAACTCTATAAGGACTAGACGAGGCTCTTTTGAACGACAATAGTGTTTCTCACCACTACTGATCTCCCTTGAATATGTTGGAACAGCTTGTTGCCTTCTTATGTGGAGTATTTCATTTCAAAGCTCAATCCGCGGCAAGTAGAAAACATCCAAACCTTCAGAACTGGAATATTAGCATGTAAGAAACCTCTTATGTATAATTGTGGCATATTTACTACAAAGGCTCAAACATTATGATGTGGAGCTCAGTTTTTTGCGTTGTATGGTCGTGATCAATTGCAGGGACGAAAGTGGATGGTGGATGCTGCCTTGCGGACTTCTCATCTGTAAAGCTCTCCAAGCGCGGCTGATAGATTATCACGTCGCGAATCTTGAGGTTCAGGACAAGACATTGTACAGCAGTGACCCTAATGTTTTCTGGCAGGGATGAATGTCTCAACACCACCGCCAAGAACACATCTTTTCTTGTTTGTGTTGGTCTCTTTGCTCTATGACTCTTATCATTTTATCAAACGGTGGGCAGGAGATGCATATATATACACACACACACACACACACACACACATAAATATATAGGGATTCTCAAATTTTTATACAAATTCTTGCTACTTATGTATTGTCAATATTTGGATCAGATTTAAATAAGTCTCATTCATCCATATTACTATATGCAAGTTAGTGCATCAAATCTTACCAAATCAATGAGTTTAACCAGAAAAGTCAAGAATAACAGAGTGTACAATGGAATAGTGAAAAAAGAACAGCTTCAACATGACCAATCCAGAATGTTTCCATTACCATCATTTCTCAAGTCATTTTGCTTCTCTACTGAAGGATGCATAGTCAAGAATTCAGTTCCATCACAATTCACAAGAAGAAAAAGAATATCTTGTATGGCTGAAGCAGAACTAATAGATACATTATAGGAACAGAATTCGCGGCTGATTGTCGAAACTCTCCAAGGTATCGAAGTTACATCCTATGATGCTTTGTCCATAAGCTGTATTGAAGAAAGAATGTTGGCCTTGCTGGTCTCAACAATGCAACCATTCATAACCATTTCCTCCAGCATGAAATGCGCTTTCTCCAAATGGAACATGATGTCCAGTTCACACTGCAAATATCGGAAATCAGCCAACTCCGAAAAGTGGATACCACTTGATCTGTTTTCTATATTCTAATGAACTTCAGGGTGGTTTGATAACTTACCACATTGCCAAAATGACGATCCATAGTTTCAACTAGGAGGTGTATGAATTCCAATATAGCAAGTTCATTCTGTGAACATAACCAAAGAAAAATACGATAAATCAATCTAAAAGTAGCTAAAAGCTCAGTTATTAGAGTGTTATCAGGAGGATTTCCCAATGGTCTATGAGTTTAGGTCGGACAGATTAAAGTTCGCAACACACAAGACAGTTGGACAAGGGCATAACATTTGTGAGACTCCAATTATTTCGAACACACAAGATACGTCCCTTTGTTATATAAGCCAACAGTTAACTTAGGCACCACAAATAACTACTCCATGAGCTATGAATGAATGATCCTTTAATTTATTAGGAGAACATTATCGCCTCCTCTTCAAATGATCTATACCAAGCATGAAGGTGCACATTGCTTTATCTTTAGCTTTCAATGCAATCATGTCTTACAAACTAGCACAGTAAAGAGTTTCATGGTAGTTTACTTAAAGACCGGACAGATAAACCTAATGTTTTAAAAGTCTAATTTGGGAACTGATACGTTTTTCTATGGTATTGAGAAACCGTAAGAATCGATGTGGACCGATATGATCAGCCACTAGCCCAGCCAAAAGTAATTAGCTATCAAAATTTTGCTAACTATACCACCCACCCAATTTACTGGAAATACTAAAACTAGCAGTTATTAAAGTTTTATACACTAACCAATATACTTACTTCCTTATACACCATAACTCAGTCGCAGAAAAGGCGATGGCAGGTAAAAAATTCAACCAAATTCATACATTATTTAAAATTTGTAAGAGATATAAATAAAGTCCAGTCCTAATCAATAAAGATTTGGAAGATTACGTTGATTTAAGAAAGAAAAAAAAAAAGATTCTTGCTCCCAGAAGAGGACTCGAATCGCAAGTATCTGAGACGCGAATCTACGACCAAAGCGTAAGAATAGGTGACCAAGATCGATTCGTGGTTCTTGAGACGTTTTTCTGAAGTATCAATCAGAAACGGATACTGGTCCATAGGAATCAATAGTTTGTTTTGTTTATTGGATAAACCAGAACTAGTCAGACACTATTTCTATACTTGCAGAGAACATTTTATCCTTCGCATTGTGGTAGAAAGAGGAATTGCAAGATCAAGCAGATTTAAGCTGTGAAGAACATTTCACTTAAGTGACAGTATGACTTACTTCTTCATTGTCTACTCCAACCAAGAAAAATAATGATGCATATCGCCTGTATACCACTTTGTAGTTCCGATGCTCGACAAATGAACACTGTTGACAGTGAAACAAAAATAAGCTCACAACTATGAAATCAAGCATAAGAACAATACATAAATAAATATAATAACAGTAAGAAGCTAAATATTTCAGGATGAGTAATAAGCAAAATTTGAAAGGAAAAGAATGTATTTTCTTCAAATATTGCAGGCATATAGTCCGGCACTATATATCTACATAGGCCATTGGAGCAGCCATTATTCTCCAAAGTACTTCCACTTAGGTTGAGTTTAACATTTGATAGCTAAAAGCTCACCACTCAATTTAAGATATGCTCATGCATTTTAACAAAGTTTCTTTTTTTAAGAAAAAAACAACTTCATAAGGAAGAAACAATGTATGATTGAGCACAGTTAAACTGCAAGATACATCTCTCCAGTCTCCAGCAAGATCTGATAAAAGTAAGAATCCAAACTGTTTATGTAGTTAAACCCACCAAGCAATTATATACTTAATCAATTCCACACCTCCTTTAACCAAGCTTCTTCATGGTGCAAGTCTTTCTATGTAAATTGTAAACCCAAGTGCAATATTTGAGAAAATCACTAAACTAGATTGCTTGTAGCAACTCAACAAACAAGTTAGCAGGAAAGGAAGCCTCGTGCGGATCAAAGAACTTGAGAATTCAGATCGCCGGGTACAAAAGTCAAATTATACAATCCATTGTGCAGCAGAAAGAAATTTAGACTCGCACATCAGACTAATTACAGCATCAAATCAGAGAGAGAGAGAGAGGGGGGACCTGTTGTTCGTTGCGGGCGAGGCATTTACGAACAATTTCGCCTTCGAGTGCTCGTCGTTCTTCGATGTTTAGGTATTCGTAGTACTGCGCTAGGCGAGTCTGGCCTTGCTTGTTCACCATTAATACGAATCGTATGCCCATCTTTAATCGTCTTCTTCTCTTCCAATTCTTCCCAAATCTTATAATGACAAGAAATTGCAGAGCCGCAGAGGTAACAGGTTGTTCGCTAATGTGATTTCGGTTGGAGCCCCCTCAACTTTATACTTATTCGAGTCTTCACCAAGAACTTATTGAATTTACATATCTGCCCCTTGAGTCCACACGTGTAAACCTAAGCAATTCTCACGTGTGGGGATCCTCATTCTCCGTTGTCGCCACAAATTACAAATTTCATCGTTTTTACTTCTGACCCTGCAGCATTTGCAGTCTCAAACCCTCTTCATCTCTCTCAATCTCTCTCTCACAAATCATCTTGTTGACGTTGGCAATCGATCATCCAATCGCAAGTATGTACAGAACGACGGCGTCCCGACTCAGGGCTCTCAAGGTCAGCATTAATCTTATTCGTCCCCAACCCTAGCCTCCGTTAACCAAAAGCTGTGTGCATTCGCTGATTGATTTTCTTTTTTGTATGTTATTCCGTGCCATGTATCTGAATCACCTTTAGATCTGACGGCTTCTTAGTGACGACTGACAAATTTTAGTTTTTCTTGGCTGTGTTTTTCATATGCGTCTGTTAATTTAAAGAAAAGATCCTGCTGGTTGTATAAAAATTAGATCATTATTTTTATCTTAATTTAAGCTCTCGGAAGCTTCTATTATTGTGAATTATGTTGTTTAATTGATTTTTATGACGTTCCCATGAAAACTGCCGCTTGTGATTTCTTGAGTGGTTAATCTTGTGCACATTTCCAATTTGTATGTTCGTGGAAAAAGAATGATGTTTTCAGACATATAATCCTTACAATAAATCAGCTGATTCTGTCATTAGGTAGTCATTAAAAGGGGCAAACTTCTGGTAGATTGCAAACGCCTTTATCTTTGCGTAGGTTTTCAACTTTTACCCAATTTGTTATGGTAAAAGTCCATAAGTGAGTTGCCTGTGAAATTTGTGTTTCTGAGCTCTAATGATACTTGTCTTACGGGCTAGTTTTAGAATATGAAATGCCTAAATGGCCATAAAATTGATATGCAGCGGTGATATAGTGTCATGCATAGAGATGAGAGCATGCATTGAATTTCTTATATAAAATGTTGACAATAATACCAAAACTGCATCATTTTACTGAAATGATATTTAGAGATTATGTTTTAGTCATCAGCGAACAAAATTAATGATTTTATTTTATAAAAAAAAACCTGTCAGGCCCGAACTGGCTGTAGGGGGTTGGCTAGATATGCAAGTACAAGTGCTGTTGCAACAAAATCATCTGGAGGTTTATTTAGTTGGTTGACGGGTGAGAAGTCGTCTTCACTTCCACCACTAGACTTTCCACTCAAGGATGTCGTACTTACCCCTCCACTGCCGGACTTTGTTGAGCCTGGGAAGACCAAGATAACCACTCTTCCCAATGGCCTCAGAATAGCTTCAGAAACATCTGCGGTAGGTGATGATGCTACATTTATTTCTCTATATGGGAAATAATTGCTCCTTTCACCTTTTCTTTCGCCTCCTCTGGTTCTATTTTCTTAAAACTTATGGTCATCAATTAATCTTCTTGATCAGAACCCTGGCGTTTCAATGGGATTATATGTTGATTCTGGCTCAATCTATGAAACTCCGGCTACATATGGGGCGTCACATCTCTTGGAGCGTATGGCATTCAAAAGTACCACTAACCGGAGCCACCTGCGCATCGTGCGAGAAGTTGAGGCAATTGGTGGCAATGTAACTGCATCAGCCTCTCGTGAGCATATGAGTTACACCTACGATGCACTAAAAACCTATGTACCCCAAATGGTTGAGCTTCTTGTTGACTGCGTTAGAAACCCAGCTTTTTTGGATTGGGAAGTTAGTGAACAGGTATATTTGTCTTTGTCATCTTGGCAGACTCAATCATTCTTTGATGTTTCAATGTTGAATGAGATTCTTTGATGCTCCTTTCAGCTCCACAAGGTGAGTGAAGAAATTAGTGAACACTCCAAAAACCCTCACCACCTGCTTCTGGAGGCTGTTCATTCAACTGGTTACTCTGGTCCTTATGCAAATGCTCTTTTGGCTTCAGAATCAGCAGTTAGCAGTTTGAATAGCACCATTTTAGAGGAGTTTGTTTCTGTAAGTCGTGACATATCTTTTTTTTTTTTATAATGTGAGAAATCTTTTGTGTTATGAAGCTTTTCCCTTGGTTGGAATATGTTCTAATTGCTTTAGAACCATTATTTTCTCTAACTGGTTTTATATGTTTTAGAAAAACTACACTGCCCCAAGGATGGTCCTTGCTGCATCAGGTGTTGACCATGATAAACTGATAGAATATGCAGAACCACTTCTGTCGGATCTGCCTAAGTCTTCTGCATCTTCCGCCCCGAAGCCAATATACACGGGAGGAGATTTCCGCCGTCAAGGTGATTCAGGGGTGTGTAACGACAATTACCCAGTTAACTTGTCCTTTCCCCTTGTGAAAATGGATTATAGAAACTAGGCTATAATATATGTATCTCTTAATTTATGAGCAGATAACTCACTTCGCTCTGGCCTTTGAACTTCCTGGTGGCTGGATTAAGGAGAAGGATGCGATGACATTGAGTGTTCTTCAGGTTCACTTTCTTACATGGGACTTTCTTAATTTGTTCCCCTCGATGCTCTTTCTTTCTTAAGAAACGACAACTGGAAAACTCTTGATCTAGCATAAAACCTTCTTTGATTTTCATCTTGTAAGAAGATGCTGTTTGTGATAATCTTGTAGATGCTCCTAGGTGGAGGTGGATCTTTTTCAGCAGGTGGTCCTGGAAAGGGAATGTATTCAAGATTATGTACGCTCTTCTCATGAACTCTGAAATAAATCCGAAAATCTTTTTTTAACATATATCTTGACGTCAGTTGCATTTATAAGACTTTAGCACGGTACAATTTTATGTCTGTATGTCCTCGTGAATGCTATTTAACATTGTTTGAGATGTCTTATATTCTGTAATAAATTGTATTGCAAATAGATTTTCATTTCATGTTGTCTTTATTGATAAGCAGATGTTCGTGTTCTGAATGAGTATCCTCAGATTCAGTCGTTTTCTGCTTTCAACAGTATCTACAATCACACTGGGCTATTTGGGATTCAAGCCACTTCTGTAAGAAAGCATTTCAAATTTCTAGTTTTGAGCTCTGAAGGACTTCTCTGTATAAAACTGTGATTGGATAGTGAATTAATATTTGGGGTTGTCATCTTGCTTCTGAATCATTCAGCTGTGCAAAATCTTCTCTTTCGTTAGCTATGTTCTATTCTTCGGTATAAAGTTTCAAACTTCTTTCTTGGTGCTTTGATGCATGTCTGCTATCAATTTTTTTGCCCATATTTGGTCCATACCGCGATGCATTGGATATGGATATCACCAAGAAACCTATAGCTTATGTTTTTTCTTCAAACCTATTAAATCCTAATGGATGTAAGTAGTGGCAGCTAGATTACATTTTGGTTGGCTAGAGAAAGGGGAGATCTTATGAATATTATCAATTTATATAATTCTATTTGTTGGGAAATCATTAATTAGAACAGTAAAATGAACAGAGGGGGTCCAAAAGAATTTGGTACTGATGGAAAAATAACTATGATATCAGTTTCATCTGGAGTAACTGGATTTTTCTCAACAGATTAAACGCTGAGAAATGATAGAGATTTGTGCTGATTCCTATAACCAGATGTATTTTCCGGATATTGAACTAAAGCATTCCAACACTTAGTGCTAGCAGCATTCATCTTAGACATGTTCATAGTAGAAATTCAAAATTGACTTCTACAAATCCTGAACAAAATTTTCACACTTCAGCCATGTTGCTTAATTTAATAGTATTAGTACATACCTGGAACGATCGTTTCTATTTATTTTTTGTATAGATGTATCTTGAGGAGTTCAAACTTCTCTGTAATATCTATGAGCAATAAGTTTTGCTGCTTAGCTTGATTTAAACAATTGTAGCTACAATACTTATATGTATCCTGCATGCATCACATGAAGAGAGATACGAAAACACTACATATATGAATTTTGTTGACTTGTGTCTGAGCTGACCCAAGTAGGAAGCTTGCTTGGTGCAGATGATGTTAAGGAATCTTATTTGCTAACTCCTGGATTTTGGCTCCTGTCGATTTGGAAGCTAAAGTGATAACACCACTTCTTTGAATTCAGGGAGCTGGTTTTGCACGAAATGCGATTGATGTTGCTGTTAGGGAGCTAGTTGCTGTGGCGACTCCTGGAGACGGTTCTAATCTTACCTTTCTTAACTACCATTTAGTCTGTTGAATTCCGTAATCTGTGGGAAAATGCCCTTAATTTCTAATGATTGTTGATATAAAAAGTTACTTGGTCCATACGTTTTCTTGGGCATCTTATAAGCACATCCCCTCCTCCCTGATAAATTTATCGAACTGTCTGCTTTTGATTTCTGCAGTTAAGCAAGAAGAGCTAAACCGCGCAAAACAATCAACAAAATCTTCCATTTTGATGAACTTAGAATCCAGAGTATACAATTTGCTTTGCAACATTACTTAAACTCAAACCCCTTTTTCTTTCACATGGATGTTTCGGTATATTCTACTCACTCTTCGTGTTATCATTGCAGATGGTTGTGGCAGACGACATTGGTAAACAGATTTTGACATATGGAGAGAGGTAAGAATTGCACAGTACTGATTACTTATCTGAACTTTGCTGGAGTTCGTATTATTTTCTATCTGGAGCAAAAACTAAGGTCTTTTACATCTTCTCTGCTGTTAGGAAACCTATCGAGCATTTCTTGAAGGCTATTGATGAAGTCACACCTGAAGTTATTGCTAAAACTGCAGAGAAGCTTTTGCAATCTCCCCTTACATTGGCATGTTATGGCGACGGTACCTAATTTCTCCTTGGCATTTCGTTTTTTTCATCGTACGACATGATTTTAGGGTCTCGTTTATCTGAACCTCATCTCTGCAGTGCTTCACCTGCAAAGCTATGATGACGTTAGCAAGTGGTTCCGGCCGAAATGAAGCTCCCGTTGTTTGTGTTCAGATCAGAGAACTGGTCAGAGTGTGGGTTTTTGAAAAAGATGAGCAGACATTTCCAAGATTTAAGAGAAAATAAGGATATTTTACTGAAACAATAATTGGCCTAGCAAGCATTTTGCTTAAGCATTGATGCTTCAATCATCGTTATATGTTTTGTAGTTTAACGTGAAAATTTGTTCGATTTTTGAGATTCAAAAATCTCTTGGACAGGCCATTTCTGTTATAGCAAGGTATTGTTCTGTTTCTCCTTCAAGACTGGTTCATATTTTTGATGAATTAAGACAACAGAGGCGAGTCCCTTAGTTTTCAACTTTTTTTCTCTCTTTCTAGATGTGTTGTAGGAGATTCAAACACTTAAGGGCGTTTGGTAGGAGAAATTCGGAATCAAGAATCGGTATAAAATCTAAAAATGGTGTTTGGATTAAGATTATTGAAATCAAAATTTTGGAATGATATTAAAAAATGTAGGAATCTTCAATTCTCCACTATTTGGTGGGTTTGATTCCATAACATTTTTAAAAAATTCAATTTTTTAATGTTCTCGTAAATTATTTTGCATTTCTTTTTGCTTTAATTTTTTTTAACATTCTTCTTTCGTCTTTCTTTATTTCACTATTTTATTTTTCATTTATAATTTCTTTTGTTCTTCATTATTCATTTTTTCTCATTTTTTTAATTTTAATTTTAACTTTTTAATGTTATTATATTTTATACAAGTTATGGGTAAAATTAAAAATTTATACGAAATACATGTAAATTAATGATCATGAATCGAAGAGTTAATCAAAATAGATATATTGTAATGATTCAATTCATTCCGAAACTGGAGGGAATCATCTTGAATCTGAATTCGATTCCAAGCTGCGAACCAAACGCCCCCTTAATCTCAAATCCATGTTTTCAGATAAATAACTAAATTTACTAAAGTTGGAGGCGTGCTATAACACAATTGTAATTCAACCGGTTAAACTACTAGATTACATTTTGTTGAATTAATCTTCGGACCAATTTTCAAACACTGCTCATAACATGAGATTTTATTATGATTCATAAAAGTAGTTCATAAATAATGCACTTTGAGTTGAAGCTACTACAATAATCAACGGCATAGCCAGGAAATTGATTCATGGCGTCTAATTTTATTGCTTGCTTGTATGAATCTAGTATGATCGTGTAAAGTTGGACTAGCTAACATGAAAAAAAATTAATATATATAATATTCCTTAATATTATACTCCTCAGTCCCAATTATATTGTCCAGTTTTCATTTTGGGTTGTCCCAAAGATATTGTCCAGTTTCCGAAAATAGCAAAAAATACAATAATTTATCTAAATTTAAAACACACTTAACTAATTAATTAAAACACTAATTTAATTAACTTTAAGCTAATTAACTACTCTACCCAAATCATTTACTCTCTCTCTCTTCCATGTTTTTATTTCCTAAAATTAAAGACTATTCACGCCTCTCTTCACCCTTTGAACCCTAATTCTTCGTCTTCCTCGAATCTTGAAGATCCTTCGAACGGGGCTATGAAATCGGAGCCTTGGGTTGGTATCACAGCGGAGGATTTCTACCATAATCCACCAGTTGTTGACGACGGTTGGATCACGGTGAAGAAATGTCGCAACCGGACTTACGGTCAGGCAAGCTCCTGTCCTCGGTCAGACTTGAAGCCCTCTGTTCGTAGAGGTGTTGAGTCGCCGTTTCTCCCGACATATCCGCCGCAGTCTCGTAGAGGAGGCGACGTCATGAGCGCTGTGATGATATCAGAACCGAAGTCGGGCCTACTCCTTCCACCGTCTCCTTTGACACCTAGATCTGCCTTTACCATAACTCCGCCGCCGAGGATTTGTCGGATCTGTCCCAATTGTGGCTACCTGCTCACCCGACAAGCCGATCTAAGCGCAGAAGTGGGCGTCGCCACCCAAGGGGCTGACTATGCTAGCCCCGATCTGTGAGATCTTTCCCTCAACTTCTTGCTCCATGCTATTTTCTATGGTTAACATTGAGTAGAGCACGTTCGGTCGGAATGAGTTAATAGGGTTCTAAAATGACAAAAGTATGCTCACACTAATTGCATGATTTGAAACATATCGAAGAGATAAATTGATTTACGAGACATGTTCAAGCTTTTCCCTGATTTTTTTGCCTGCCAAAACCTAATCTTGTTATGCCTTAATATGTTGATGGTTGTCTACCTTTAGATAGCTTAATTTGTTGATTGATTGTCTTTAATATGTTGATGCTTTAATTACGAGATTCTCCTTGGTTGGCTGCCGATTTCTTATGCTTTAACTTTGAGGATGGTTGGCTGCCAATTTCTTATGCTTAAAATTGTTGATGGTTTGCTACCTTTTGATAATTTTACTTTATGTGAGAAATATTCTAAGTCAGCTTCTTACTGACTGCCTTGAAATATTATTTATTTGTGTTGTTGTTTCAACACCAGATATGCTAGATATATATGTTAGAGGCATATGTAGTTTATGAAACACATTTGGCAGGGGAAAATATGCTTTGAAACTTCTAAGTAGTCTAAATATCTAAATTAAGTAAATGTGCTACCATTTACAATTCAAAAAGATCTAATAAGCTTTACATAAGTGTTAGCACAGACTAACTAAATAAATGACCATAGTTGGCTTTAGGGGTGTTACGGTATATCGAAAAATCGGTATACCGCACATACCGTATCGAAAAAATACTGAAAGATATCAAAATTTTGATATACTGTAGTTTTCGGTACGGTATTATACCGCACCGAAGTTTTTCGATACGGTAACGGTATGAGATTTTCTATACCGAGGTATACCGCATACCGAAGTTCATACCGCATATATTTTGTGTAAAAAAATGCAAAAATGTTGATTACAGGTTTTGAACATGAGTTGTTACAAATTATTACAAATATGTTATTCATATCAAACAATCTTAATGTTGTATCATAGATTCACTTAAATAACATAACTTTATTTGACAAAAAATCACATTAATTATCTATTAAATTATGAAATGGATAAAGAATTTATATTTTTCAACATTATAAACATTAAATCGTAATATTAAAAAATTTATACAAAGTATATCGATTAATTAATTTAATTGGAAAACAATATTAATAATTTTCTTGCCTTTTTTATAAAAAAAAACATAGACTAAGTTTACGGTATACCATTAAATATTCGGTATACCTTGATTTTTCGGTATATCGAAGTGCGGTACAGTATACCATAAGAGCGGTATGGCAACGATGTGGAGATTTGCTATACCGAACTTTCAGTATACCGAACTACGGTAAACTGAAATGATCGGTACGGTAACGGTATGCTTTTTTCTATACCGAACATTATCGGTAAGGTATGCGGTAGAGGGAAAAATAGTACGCCCCCCCCCCCCCCCCCCCCCCCCCCCCCCCCCCCCCCCCCCCCCCCCCCCCCCCCCCCCCCCCCCCCCCCCCCCCCCCCCCCGGGGGGGGGGGGGGGGGGGGGGGGGGGGGGGGGGGGGGAGGGGGGGGGGGGGGAAAGGGGGGGGAGGGGGGGGGGGGGGGGGGAGGGGGGGGGGGGGGGAGGAAGGGGGGAGGAGGGGAAGGGGGGGGAGGGGGGGGGGGGGGAGGGGGGGGAGAGGAGGGGGGGAGGGGGGGGGGGGGAGAGGGGGGGAGGGGGGGAGGGGGGGGGGAGGAGGGGGGGGGAGGGGGGAGGGGGGGGAGAAAAAAAAGGGGAGAAGGAAGGGGAAGGAGGGGGAGGAAGAGGGGGAGGGGGGAGGAGGAAGAAAGAGGAAAGGAAAGGAAAGAAAAAAAAGAGAGAGGGGGGGGGAGGAGGAAAGGGGGGGAGGAAAGAGAGGGAGGAGGAGGGAGGGAAAGAAAAGAGAAAAAGGGGGGAGGGAAGAAAGGGGGAAAAGGGGAAGAGAAAAAAAAAGGGAGAAGAAAGGAAGGGAGGAAAAGAAAAGGGGGAAAAAAAAAACCGAGAGAAAGGGGAAAGAAAAAAAAAAAAAAAAGGAGGAAAGAGAAGGAAAAACGAAAAGGGAAAGAAAGGGGGAGAGGGAAAAGAAGAAAAGGGGGAGGAAGACAGGAGGCAAAAAGAAGGGGAAGAGAAAAAAAGAAAACGAGAGCAGGCAGAACACAGGGAAAAGAGAGGAAAAGAAACCGAAAAAGGCCAAGAAAAAAAAGGAAGGGAAAAAGGAGGGGGAAGGAAGAAGGAAGGACAAGGAGAGAAAGGGGAGGGGGGGAGAAGCCGGAAAGAAGGAAAGACCCCCACCCAAAAACGGAAACGGGAGGACAGGGCCCCCACACAGGGCCCACCCAAACAGAAAAACAAACACCCACAAAAAAGCAAGGACACCAAAGGAAAAGAAAAAAGGAAAAGGAAACACAAGGAGGAGGGGAGAAAGGGAGAAAAAAAAGAGCAAAACCCCCCACAACACCCGCGAAGGGAAGAAAAGCAAAAAGACGAGAAAAAAAGCAACCCCCCCACCCCAAAAACAAAAAAAAGCCCCAAAACACCAAAAGACCCAAACAACCCACACCAAAAACACCCACACACGAACAACAAAACAAAAGAAGAGGGAAGGAAGGCCCCACCACACCCAAAACAACCCACCCAAAGAACCCAACCACAAAACCCCACAACCCCCCCCAAAAACCCCCCACAACCAACAAACACCCAGCACCAAAACCCCACACCCCCCCCCCCCCCCCCCAACCACCCCACCCCCCCCCACCCCCCGGCCAAAACAAAGGACCAAACCAGCACACCCACCCCCCCCCAACCACCACCAACCCCCAGGACAAAACCGGCCCAAAGAAAAAAAAAAAACCCCAAACAAACCCCCACCACCCCCCCCAACCCCCCCAAAAAACCCGCAAAAAACCCCCCAACAAAAAACCCAACCCCCCCCCACCCCCCAACGGAAACCCCCCAAACCCCCCCCCACCCCCCCCACAACCACACACCCCAAAACCCCCCCCCCCCCCCCCAACACCCCCCCCCAACCCCCACCCCCCCCAACCCCCAAAAACCCCCCAACCCCCCACACAACCAAACCACAACCCCCACACACCCCCCCCCCCCCAACCCCCAGACCCCCCCCCCCCACCCCCCCCACAACCCCCCCCCCCACCCCCCCCACACACCAAACACAAACCCCCCCCCCCCACACCAAACCCCAAAAAAAAACACCCAACAACCCAAAAACCCAACCCAACCCAAACCCCCCCCCCCCCCACACAAAAAAACCAAACCCCCCCACAAACCCCCCAGAAACAGAAACCCCCCCCCCACAAACCCCCCCCACCCCACACCCCCCCCCCCCCCCCCCCCCCCCACCCACCACCACCACCACAACAAAACCCAAAACACCCCCCAAAAACAAAACACCCCCCCACACCCAACCAACCCCCACAAAACCCCCCCTATGGGGGCCCCGGGGGGGGGGGGAAGCCCCCCCCCCCCCCCCCCCCCCCCCCCCCCCCCCCCCCCCCCCCCCCCCCCCCCCCCCCCCCCCCCCCCCCCCATACCCCCCCCCCCCCCCCCCCCCCCCCCCCCCCCCCCCCCCCCCCCCCCCCCCCCCCCCCCCCCCCCCCCCCCCCCCCCCCCCCCCCCCCCCCCCCCCCCCCCCCCCCCCCCCCCCCCCCCCCCCCCCCCCCCCCCCCCCCCCCCCCCCCCCCCCCCCCCCCCCCCCCCCCCCCCCCCCCCCCCCCCCCCCCCCCCCCCCCCCCCCCCCCCCCCCCCCCCCCCCCCCCCCCCCCCCCCCCCCCCCCCCCCCCCCCCCCCCCCCCCCCCCCCCCCCCCCCCCCCCCCCCCCCCCCCCCCCCCCCCCCCCCCGCCGGGGGGGGGGGGGGGGGGGGGGGGGGGGGGGGGGGGGGGGGGGGGGGGGGGGGGGGGGGGGGGGGGGGGGGGGGGGGGGGGGGGGGGGGGGGGGGGGCCCCCCCCCCCCCCCCCCCCCCCCCCCCCCCCCCCCCCCCCCCCCCCCCCCCCCCCCCCCCCCCCCCCCCCCCCCCCCCCCCCCCCCCCCCCCCCCCCCCCCCCCCCCCCCCCCCCCCCCCCCCCCCCCCCCCCCCCCCCCCCCCCCCCCCCCCCCCCCCCCCCCCCCCCCCCCCCCCCCCCCCCCCCCCCCCCCCCCCCCCCCCCCCCCCCCCCCCCCCCCCCCCCCCCCCCCCCCCCCCCCCCCCCCCCCCCCCCCCCCCCCCCCCCCCCCCCCCCCCCCCCCCCCCCCCCCCCCCCCCCCCCCCCCCCCCCCCCCCCCCCCCCCCCCCCCCCCCCCCCCCCCCCCCCCCCCCCCCCCCCCCCCCCCCCCCCCCCCCCCCCCCCCCCCCCCCCCCCCCCCCCCCCCCCCCCCCCCCCCCCCCCCCCCCCCCCCCCCCCCCCCCCCCCCCCCCCCCCCCCCCCCCCCCCCCCCCCCCCCCCCCCCCCCCCCCCCCCCCCCCCCCCCCCCCCCCCCCCCCCCCCCCCCCCCCCCCCCCCCCCCCCCCCCCCCCCCCCCCCCCCCCCCCCCCCCCCCCCCCCCCCCCCCCCCCCCCCCCCCCCCCCCCCCCCCCCCCCCCCCCCATACCCCGAACACCCCTTGTTTATCCTCTACAACATATCAATCTCTGAAGATTCATCTTGTTTTCTTTGTGTTATTTTTACTGCTTTGTTCCAGTTGAGAGGTTTTCAAATAACTAATTTCATCTTTTTGATTGTATATGGCATCTTAGCTTTTAATATTTTTGGGTGTGGAGATAAAGTCAGGTCATGTCTAGAAAGACAATTCTATTGTCTAATATTTTTAGGTTTTATTAGGTAGGTAGATTACTTATTCATAGTTTTATTAGACAAGATTTATTAGTTTTATTTGAATGGATTTATAGGACGAATTTATGTTAATCAGTATGTCATGAACTAATTTAAGCAAAGCAACCAAAATTATATAGATCGTGTATATTAATGGACATATTATAAAATACATAAACATCAACAACATGTACAAAAACTTCTTCGAGTTATTAGACCTTTGCATTACTGAATTGAGTGGGGGAGAATATCACGGGACCCATAAAGAAGGCTTGCTAGTGCAACTTGAGTCATGCTACACATCATTGGCCTATCCTTGATCTAGCCAATATCTTCTACTATAGTTATCTCTAGATTGGTGTAGAGAATTCTAGAGACTCGATAAGGTCCGTTAGATAGAAATGGTCTCTGTCGTCCATCGTTGGAGTGGGGTTATAAATCTATGCAAAGCAATCAACATTCCTTTCTAATTTAGTTCTAAAGCAGCGAAAATCACAAGATTCTACTAAAACAAAACCGAAGCATGGGTAAAACTAAAAGCAGCGAAAATCACAAGATTCTACTAAAACAAAACCGAAAGCAACCTAAACATAGTGATAATGCTTTCGAAATAGAAAACCGAAAGCAGATTTTATGAAAACTTAGTCATATTAAGATAACCGATAGCAATTTTGAAATACTAGAGTCGGAAGTCTAGACGGCAAGCATGTCCTCGGCCAACCTAAGTGACTCGGCATTCGCAGCTGCTTCCTCATTAACTGACCTGCCATACGCGACAATTGCCACGTTCACCAAATGAGATAACCCGCAAAACACAACGACAACTGAAAATCTAACTTCCAGCTGCTTCATCCCTAATCCGTCTATTCCCTGACTCGAAGGTGATGACACCCTACTGCGTTGCTCAACTCCATGGCAGCAGTCATGACTGTCAAGGATAACCATGCGCTAGTACAATACATTAGGACAATTAATTGCAAGGTTTCCGCAGATTGCATAATTCTGGCTGTGACGTAGAAATTATAGCTCCATAGTGCAGTCAGAAACCATGCGTATCCCTTTGCTTTCATCATCGGCAGCAGAACGGTCATCGTAGAAGATACGATGATCGTAATGCCTGCCTCTCCAAGAAACCCGAGGACTGCCGGGATGATAGCATTCTTGAAGACGATTTTGACGACTTTGAAATTCATTTTTGCCTGTAAAGTTTAATCATGTTGTGTATTAGCAAGAACCTGATTTGCTTATACCGAACTTTCGGTATACCGAACTATGGTATACCGAAATTTTCGGTACGACAATAGTATACATTTTCTCATACCGAACTTTTTCGGTACAATATGCGGTATGGAAAAAATCTTACGGTATATCATACCGAACACCCCTAGTTGGCTTAAGAGTAATACAAAAACCCCAAATAAGATGCATTTTCAGCTCAAAAAAGTTTGACTTTTCACCTTAAAATCAAATACCTAGCCTTGCTTGCAGCTGGATAGTCTCTGCCATCATTCTCTAGCTTATATGTAAAGCATTCCCTTACCAAGCTAACATCCACTTCCAAATCTAATGGAAGTCTGTCAATTCTGGTAAGAGCATCCTTCTTGTAGTGAGGCAGCTTGTAGCTATTTTGCCCCCTAACCTTCATAATCTCTACCATACACCCCTGTAGGCTTAGAAAAACCTTGTTCAGTGTTTGAGGTGTGAGTTCTTCAAATGATTTGATAACTGCAGCAACTAATTGATCAACTGTATTGCATTTTGATTCTGTCTGAATGCTCTGTATTGCTCTAAACCACCCAAGGTCGTTCACATTCGTGTCCGGAGAGTTGGGTGGTTGGTGTACTCTCCTAATGTCAAAGCCCTCTTGGCTTGTTGCTTCTCTAAACTCAGCATCACAATCTTTAATGTGTGGCTTAGCATTGTCTTGTTGTATGAAAATCAACTTATCTGCTAAAGAAGGCCATTTGCTCCTTATTGCACGCAGAATCTATACAATAAAAAATGCATGTTTAAAATGTAAAAAGAGTGTTGTATGAAATCTATTGATGAATACCTATCTGTTTACCTTTTCTTTTGATACTGTGTGTTTCTGTGAAGGCTATTTTCCGCACTAATGTGTGTAGAGAGCAGTCTTGACTCACAAGAATATCTAAAGATAAGAAATTGTTCTCTGCAACAATTTACTATCTATCTAAAAATTACAAAATGTATTACAAAGATTTCATTGTCTTAAGACAATGAAGATTACAATAATTGAATTAATAATGACAAAGCTTACAAACTGAATTAAAAGAAATCAATACATGAGAATATTAGAAGCATCTAGTATGTATCTTCTGTTTTGATTCTAGGCAGATTCTGCCTTCTTGACAGATTCTCCATAAATGACAGTTTATGCTTCCTTCTTTGTTATTGAACTTGATAGCATAATTGAACATTACTTTTGTGATCATTAAAAACAAATCAATACATGAAAAAGTAAATCTAGTATGTATATTTCATTCTGGGAAGATTCTGCCTTCTTGACAGATTCTCCCTAAATGGCAGTTTATGCTTCCTTCTGTGTTATTAAACTTGAAAGCATATTTAACACTACCTTTGTGATCATGCATTCCTTTGTAACCTCTTTGGTTATGGACTCAATTGGTTTAGTCTCCAAAGTTCCTGCTGGTCTATTTTTGCTCTTTCTTTGTACAACAATCTTTTGTGTGAACGGGAATATACCTATCTTCCCATCGAATAACACTTCACCGTTTTCCCCAAAGAGTGGGCGGGACACCGCACACATAAACATAACTTTCTGTATAAACTTCTTATTTTGACAAGATCTATACGGTTCGGCTCATCTGCGGTTAGATACATTCTATGTGAAGCCTTAGACATATAAAACCATTTCTCATCAATATGAACTATGTTATGCATGCTTTTGAATTTTAGCCGCTGTAGAACTCTATCGAACTCTAGGGCTTCTAGTGAAAACCTTAGCCTTAAGAACTTGTGATCTAATGTGAGTGTCGGTTTTATGCTATTACTTTGTGCTCTGATTAGCCCATCTCTAAACCATCGAAACACCGTGCTCCTACTCGCTGTTACACCTTGTGCTAACCGTCGTATGGTTGATCTCTTCAACACCGGCAAACTTTGTATTAATGGGAGATCGATAGGAACTTTCTTCCTACCTTTTTTGCCTTTTTTTGCTGACACAAGGTTAGCTACTTGGCCTTCTTTTTGTTGTTTCATTGCTGCAGTCCACGCCCTAGCTACGGTCGTTGGTGAGCACTCGAACTGCAAGGCTGCCGCTTGGATCATGCCGTACTTTGGCTTTCCGTCTTTGCTGCCGGGAAGAAGGAACTGGATGATGTCATTCTTGTGAAGAGTGGAAATATCTTTTCTTCTTGGCATTTCTTTAATTTTGTTGTAAACAGTGAAGTATGGAGGAGGTAGATTAGGTACTTAAGTAAGGGAATTGGAGGGAATATTGAAAAATTGTTGGCACCAAATTTGAATTTTTGGCTGTAGGAGTACTTGTCTTTTATGCACTTGTATAAATTGTTTGTTTTGTTTTTTGGGTTGTTTATATGCTTGAGTACGTAAGCTGATTATTCTGCTTAATTTTGCTTATTTTCGTTCTGGACAAATTATTTAATTTATGGTAAGCAGTTTTATGGAAATATTAGGAAAAAAAAGGTGGACAGCCATATTTAAAAAAAAAAATAAGAGCAGTTAAATTAAAGAAAGATAAAGAGAGAGAGATATTAAGAATTGGTTTAAAGTAGAGGATCCACCACAATATTACAATTACCCTCCTTAAAAACCGCGCAAAAAGCAATGTGGACAATATAAGTGATATGGAGGGAGTATTACTAATAATCTGTTACATATTAATCTCTACTAATAGATCGTCATAATCTTGTTAATAATTGATTTATAATAATCAATGTAGTTAATAATTGAATATATTAATTCAATTATTTTGCATTATACTAGTTCGTATGTACTTTTATTCAGTCCCGTAGGTGGGACAAATGCTCATGTAACCTATAATTAAATTCGAATAAAAACAAGTACATTGAAAAATGGATATAACACAGTCACATCTAAAAAACTAGCAGCAATGAGCTCATTGAAAAATCTCTACAACTACGATTAACTAACGTGACTCAGCTCATTTATTCTTCTCCCTCTTGCTCATTATTATTCATCACTTACTCTAATAAATAAAATGATACAAAAAATTTAATATTTTTTTTAAAAATAAAATAAAATAAAGAATGAGAATGAGAATGGTAGTGATGAGGTTAGAGACCCTGGTCAATGAGATAATCAGCCAGTTTTTCAATAACCATGTTACACTGCCCCGGTGTCACCGGTTCCTCATAAATCCCAAACACCATTGCTTGCCCTGTCTTCTTGATTGTAATCCCTCCTGATCCCTGCACTCAAAATTAACAAATCCACTCTTGATTCTGAATCGAAATCTTATAAGACTCTTGGAAGTGAGAGGTTTAGGTGGACGTACTTTCTTTCCACGAATAACGGCATTGGGCTCTCCTTGGATGACCATGTATTTTTGGCCGGCGATGTGTAGTCCGGTCGGCGCCAGGTGTCCCGGCTCCTCGAAATCAGTCACTATCCCTTTCATCTCATCTGCCGTCACCTGCATCCATGCAATCAAATGTCCGATGTAAGATTATAATTTAGATGAATGATGATAGTTAATCATTACCTGAGGGAAGTTGGCGCTCTGAGCCCAGACGGCGCCGTCGTGTCCCATGATGGCGGCGGCGGCGAGCTTGAGGCCGGCCTGCCCCTCAATATCACACATTAAGTGTTCATCCACGTACGTTTGCCACGACATTGTTAATTAAGTGTGTTTGTTTTGGTTGTTAATTTGTTCAGACAGAGATAGTTAGAAGGTTGTGAATTTGAGAGAAGATGGTAGTATTTGAAAGGCCAGGAAAGGAATGAATGTTGGAGGTATTGGCGTTGCTTCTTCCTCTCCCAGCCCTACATTCCACTTCCTCCGCTATTTCAGCCAGACCATATTTTTATCATGATATCATGTATTTCATGACATCAAATTTCTGAGTTGTATCATTGTGTGTATATATATAAAACAACAATTGAGGAATGGTTTATTTCATGGAAGATTTCGACATGTTTAAAATATGTAATTTTTGTTTCTATCTATGACGTGGGGAGCTTGTACGAGAGTTGGTTTGACTGCCCTAACGATGGCGGAATATTTCCGAGATTTTAATGAACAAGACATACTTCTATTTATCGACAATATCTTCCGTTTCGTTCAAGTATGATCTGAAGTATCAGCCTTATTGGGTAGAATGCCTTCCGCTGTCGATTATCAACCCACTCTGAGTACCGAAATGGACTCTTTACAAGAAATAATTACTTCTAACAAAGAAGGGTCCATAACTTCTATTCAAGTGGTTTATGTACCTATAGACTATCCTGCCCCTGCTACGACATTTGCACATTTAGATGCTACTACTGTACTATCAAGAGGATTAGCTGCCAAAGGATCTATCCAGCAGGAGATCCTTTAGATTCAACCTCAACCGTGCTGCAACCTTGGATCGTTGAGAAAAATCTATAGCCACTATTTGAGGTGCACATTGGATAAACCCACTCTATGTAGTAAAATTGAAACCACACAAAAATATAAATCAAACTAGAGACTACACTAAACTAGCCAAGTAGCCATGAAATGATGGGTCATCTTTTATCATGAAAATTGGAGCGTTACTGAATGGTATCAAGTGTGTTGTATATTGGCAAATTGTTGTTGAGAAGTATCCCAACTCAATTTATGCTAAAACTAATAGACGCCAAAAGATCAGATCTAGAAAGCAAAAACATGACTCACTTTTGTTATCCACAGTTGTTTCATGAATTTGCTGGCCGGCTACTTCCAATTGTTATCCACCAAGGCGATGAGATCTTCCCCTGAAAGCTACACCAGTAGCCCTCTCTGGCTGAGCAACGTTGCTTGCCGGAGCTCCTATTCTCCACTTCGCAACTAGTTTATATCTGTGACTACTAGTCAAGGAAAACATCACCAACCACTAAGAATATCGACACAGAAAAACAGAACTAGAAACAATCTTTTCAGGCAGCACTGTAAATAAGCAAAAGAGAAGGATACAGAAATGCGGGTGTCTTGACTACGGTCTTGCCGCCAGCAAGTGGATGCAGTACTGTTAGGAAGTAATAAAGATGGCCAGCAATGATACCCAAAAGATCAGGCACAATTGGAGAACCAAATAAGACATCCAAGCAGAGCATAGCCCATGGCAAGTAAAATGCCTGTCATGAGGAGAGTTGATTCTTGTAAGTAGACAGCCCATTTTAGATCAGAATCCGCGAGAGAAGTGAAATACCTTAAGCGTCACAAGACCGTATAGGTTGATATTGGCATTTGGGAATTCTCTACTCCAGAGATACAGAAGCGAGTAAACAAGAGAAACACCTAAGAAAGGGGAAGAGAAGATCGGTATGATAGACAAAACCTGTCAAGTGAAACGGCAAGAAGGTTAAGATGAAGAACCAGAACTAAAATAGTCATGCAAAAACTTCTTAAAGTGGATAGAGGGGAAAACAATATGGTATAGGAATTACTAATTAGAAAGTGATTAAACTAGAAGGAAATAAATTGATTAAAAGCCAAATATAACCAATTCATATTGCAACTATGTGAATTTGAAGTTATAGTTACATTCAAATCATTTCAATGAAGATGGAGAAATATATCTGGGGCATGTAAACGAAAATGCAAAGCATACCAATAGGGAGAAAGCTACAAACAACATCATCCACAAGAAATCAGCAGTGCGTCTCTGGAAAGGTCCATTTTCCAGTTGAACTCCATATCTTGCTCTACGTAAACAAGCAATGATAAGATATTATTTGAATTAATCTATACCTAGAGGCAATCCATAGCAAAGGGTAGGAATAAAACTAAATTACTTGACTATGTCAAGTCTTCAGAGTGACCTACATCATTAAGAGCCGAATTCCAAAATTGATAGAGAACTTGCCAAGAAAAAAGAAGTTGGTAATTAGACGCCAAACCTGTAGAAAATATGAAGAACAGTATTAGAGATCTCTTTTTCAGAAAATATCACTAAAAGAAGCATAGATGTCAAAGTACTGAGAGGACAGAGAAAGAGATACTGAGGCATGTTAGATTGGAATGGCTTAAATATGTTTGTGTCTGCAGTTTATGGAATGACTGAATGAGAACTCAAGAATTTCCCAAAATTCAACAAAACTTGTTGATAAGAATATTGCATCTCTAATGACAAGTAAGCACAGAAAAGTATATGATTCCAAAACAGCCAATATAACTTCTTCATTATCAACTTGAATGACAAAATTAATATTAGTAGCCTGACTGCCTGAGCAAATATTATCTTTTCACATGTGAAATATCTAAAGCATCAAAATACCAAGAAGTAAAAATATTTACCTGCCAATCCAAGATTGAGAAGTATGCAATTTCTGCAGGACGGAGTAGCCCAATTTGACATACAACAGTGACCAATAAGCATGCAGTCCCATAAGCTTTAGTTATAGGTGGAAGCGACTTATAAAATCTGCTCAACATGATAATTTATAAACAACAGATTATGAAACAGTCAGTTTCAGTTAACTGGTGATTCATGAAACCACATCACAATAAGAGAAACAAGTAGCTAAAACCATTACCAATCAGACCTAGCAGATTTATCATGTAATATGAAAATAAAATAACAGTTCCGAAATCAATAAGAAACAGGATTCCAAACATAACGCAAACATTCATCATCACCAATCACTTGACATGTTCAATACCCCACTTTAAAAAATTTCATGTGGCAGGGGAGTGCATGTCAATGGGACATGACATCATTAGTATCAATAAGAAGAAGTAAGTTCTCAAGAGCTTTATCCAAGCGAATCTGATCTTTGTTCCAATTCAGCGACCAACTAGGACATAAGTTATCCAAATTAGCATGTGATGTCTACTCTAGCAACAAAAAGCAGTTCTAGATGTCCAAGTAAGTGTTTAATGTGATTATTTGCTAAGTCTCCATTACCCTTAATCAAATGTCAAAAAGAAAGCAACTTGAAGCATGAGAATCTCAAATGCTTCCTTATCTTCATGGAGAAGATCAATGAGTTCAACTCTAGCATCACCAATTGATTTTTCAGGCCAACCATAACGTCTCCGATTCTATTCATTTTTATTTGAGTCCACAATCATTATTTCCATTCATGTTGATCGAGCAGGAATACACAAACAAACTAAAATAAACATAAGTAATTGCAAAAAAAGTTAACGAAATCTCAACTATAAACCATTGAAGAATGTTCAAAACATTCCTCACAGATTTTATGGAAACCAGATTCATAACTACTCTAACTTTTCCGTGTCCGAAACATCCTCGAAAATTGCAGGCTTAACCAACCGAAACACATGCTTATCATCACACAGCATTTAGGTCAGAAGCATTTCGAGTGCTAAAAATCCTCATATTTCATAAAAATCTGAAAAAATAGAGGCGCTCACTTCCAGAACTCTAGCAGCAACAAACGCATTAATAACTGCCTTTAATTATCAATTCTACTCAGGGCTCAATAAGTACAATATAGATAAAACAAAGCAAGCAATTTCACGCAGAGAAAGGACAGGGAGAGAATCGGAAAATTACTCAGCAGGGGAAGACATGACGAATCTACAGAATCAGTTCGTTCGACTTCGAAAAGATATTCAATACGAACGATCCGGCCGAAACGCGCCACTAACAATTATTAGCGTGTGGTCGCGCGCGAAGACGGAAGAAGAGCAGTGCAGCTTTGCAGGAGAAGAATTGCTTAGCGAAGAAGAGAGAGAAAATTGAAGAAAAAAAAAGACGAATTCCAAATTTGTAGAATTAATTAGAGACGAATGAATATTTAACTGGCTTTGTTTGGAAATGTTAAAACGCATCGCATTTTCAGAAATTCCAATCCCATTATCTATTACTATAATTTTTTTACCGAATTTTAAAAATAATTTTTTTCTTCATAGATTAGCAACTTATATAAGAAGTTTAGTATATTTAAAAATAAGTTTATTTATGATTGCTTCGTTTGGTTTTCACCAGATTTACTTGTTTTGAAAAATGTTTATCTTTCACTTTGAATTAAACATTTATAAAATGTAATATTGTATTATATATTATTAAATAGGATATAAACAACATTTTAATAAATAAATTCTCTTACTAATGTAACGCGACAACATCTAGCTTTTAAGATCAGGCGTAACAAAACCTAGACCGCGATGAATAAGAATTGGGTTCTAAAGATTATACTTCTTCCGTACCGAGTGAACGGTTGTGCTTAGATGAATGGATAATTGTGTGTAAAAAGGTATAAAAGAAAAGTGAAAGTTTGTGTAGTAATTATTTTATTTTTTAAAAAACAAGACAAGTCAAGTGAAACAACTAAAAAAGAAAAACAAGACAAGTCAAGCGAAACGGAGGAGTATAATTCAATACTTTAGCTCGACTTTTGGTCAGGTAGGCAGGGAACTGGGAAGTGGTTTCACAATTACATCTCTTTTACAAGCCTTAACAACCATCGTGTTATATAAATGTTTTTCAATCGATTCCATTTGGAGAGCTTATCAACAATTTATGATTAACTTTACAAATGTTTGGAAATTTTTATATAAAGTATAGACAATTACTTATTAGATTGTAAATGTCAATAACTTAATTAAAAAAAGTAGGATTGTGAAACATAACAAGTCTTCTACTGATGCATAAAAAATAATAATCGTTGTATCCATTATAGTGATGTTTTCATAATCATAGCATTTCACTTTTCGATGTTTGTAAAACTGTCGCAATCTTTTTCTGCATATTCATCCATTCTCCAATCAATTACTATACAAAAAGGAAGATACAAATTTCAAGACTTGATGAAGTTGTCTTATGAGTTTCATAGATTCGAATTTCACTAATATGATTTAGTTGAGTTGTCATATATAATATGTCAGTATTTCGTTAGTTTTTTTTTCATAGTCATAGCTTTTTACCTGTTGATGTTTATAAAACTGTCACAATCTTTTCTCTATATATCATCCATCCTCCAATCAATCGACAAAATCATCCCTAATCTATACACTAAAAGGGTGTCTAGAATAGCTGAAACTTATTGATAAGTATTGAAAGTTGCTTAAAGTAGCTGAAAGCAGCTTATTTGAAAATCAGTTAGTATTTGGAAATAAGTGCTGAAAGCAGCTGAAAGTGGGAAAAATAGTATTTGGATTACTGCTAATAGAAGTAGCTTATTGTTACTTTTTAGAAGAAAAATATATATTTTGTCCTTAATGTTATTAAATAATTATAATGTATAATAAATAAATAAGATTAAAAAAATGTTCTTATTCTATAATTATTTTTTTGCTTTATAATTTTAATCTAATATTATAAACTATTTATTTTTTGCTTTATAATTTTAATTTAATATTATAAAATATTAAATTAATATAAATATTATATAATACTATAATTAATAGAGAGAAGAAGAAACACGGCTAGTATGTTGAAGAAAAATAATTCTAATAAATATTAGAGTAAGATATTTTTGAAATTAAATAAAGTTTTTAAGGGTAATTTGGTCTGAAAAAATCATAAGCAATAAGCTGAAACTGGAAGTTGGGGTGGAGCAGCTTCAGCTGCTTCTCTATTTTTGACTCAATTTTAGATAATCTTATCTTTAAGCTGAATGTCCCAAACACCTCCACACCAGCTTAAAGCTGAAAGCAGCTTTTAATAAGTTGTTTCAAACACCCACTAAGGAAGATTCTAATTTCAAATATTGTTGATGAATTTGTCTTTATGTCCTTCATAAATTCGAATTCCATCATTGCTATTAATCAAATTGTCATACATAATTAACTTCATGTAATTTACTATTTATGTGATTCTCAAACTATTATATTAGATGGGGTTAAATTTGTATCATAAAAATAAAATTCTAAAAATATATAAAATGGGACACCTTAATTAGTACTTTAATTCTCCTACCCGAAGAGGGGGGAAAAACGCTAAATATCTTCTAAAAAAAAAGGAGAAAACAAATTAATTGTTGATAATATTTGAAATTTAATAGAAATCCAAGTTGAGCAAAATCTCTAAAAAACTGTGGGCAGCCCCCGGTGAGAGGCATTGATTGTCGGGCGAGTGTGACCGAATTAGTTTCCCAAAATCAGTGAGCTGACTCGGATTTGGATGTCTCCAAACAATAGAGCTTATCCACTTTCTTGTACAATGGGAAAACAAAAAATGGATGGATACAAACTTTTGCAAATTGACCAACCTACCCAAAATCAGCCACATATAAAATATTTCCCATTTTTAAATTCAACAAACAAATATATATATATGCATACTACCAACTCGTTCAAACTCGTTGTCATATCACATCTCTTTTTCACTTCAATATTCTTGATCTCAATTGTTTGCTTCATTGCTCTTATCTAAGCAAAACTCTCAAGGAAATGGAGTTCCAAGCAACCAAACATGTCACATTAATGGAGGATGAGCATTCCATTAGTGGCTCAACATCATCTTTATTATCATCATCGGACTTGTCCGATGATGCGTGTAGTAATAATTCATCTCGTGCTTCTTCAAGTGGACCTCTCTATGATTTAGCTGATCTAATGGACCAACTTCCGATCAAGTAAGTTTTTTATATTTTTTTTTAATGACGAGAGATTCTCGCAGTTGTTCGTGTTTTGATTAATGAGCGGTTTGTACAGGAGGGGTTTGTCGAAGTTCTATCATGGGAAATCGCAAACGTTTGCGGAGTTGGTGGATGTGAAGAGTGTTGAAGATCTTGGGAAGAAAGAGACGAGTGTTAGTAGAAGAATGAAATCATGCAAGAGTTATGGGGGGAATTTGAATATCCGACAAAGATATGGTCCCAAGGCTAAAATAGCAAAGAGAGATACCAAGACATCATGCTCATCTTCCTTGGCTACTAAAAGTAGCTTGTTTATTCATGGCTAGGAATCTTCTTCCTTTTTTTTTGGGTTTGCTTGTATTTTCTTAGAACTAGCAAACCCTACTTTGATTAATTTCATTTTTGAGATTGTATGTGTAGATTTGATCTTGACTAAGAAGAATACAATTTTATGTTGATTGATAGATTTTGGGAGATGAACAATAAGAAACTATAATTTGTTTATTTAGTTCGTCTTTTTTGAGGAGTATTTTAATTAAAAAAAAATGAGACCATAAAGTGGGACAATTGAAAAAGAGAAATTAGATCAATGGAGTGAGACATAGGGAATACAAATTACAGATTAAAAATGAATCACAATAAGCTTATTTTTATTAAAAAAATCATAATTAGACGATGATTAGAAGATGAAACTATCATATTTCGATTAGAATTGAGACTCTACAGTTCAATAATTTATGTTAAAAATAATTTGAGACTAGTGAAGACTAATACTTTGGATGTACAACCTTTTAAAATTCGATTGAATATTAAAGTATTTCTTGAATAATCTCAATCATATCAAATGCTTCTTTCCGAATTAATTATCTTTGGCGTTATGGTGAAAAATTTATGATTTAAAGTAAAGATTAAATTAATTGTCATTTATGTACAAATATTATTCATTTCATCTCATTTAACTTCTTTCATTTCTTTTCGGTACTAGGAATAAAATAAGTAGTTTGTATGTAGATGAATGAATATCGCAAAGAAAAAATAAAAGTTGATTACTAATTATTTTCCTTTTTAAGAATTCGAAAAAAAACGAGTCAAGCAATACGGAGGGAGTATAGTATAGTTATTATTAATATTTTACTATATTTGGAGTAAAACAAGACCAAAATAGTAATGCAATGGGCGTCGACTATTCTGAGATCTAGAAATAATATTACAAATAAAAATTAAAAAATATATAATAAATCTGAAGATTTCGTTCTTATCCATTTCGGCCGAGCAATCCTTGTCACCATATTAGGGTAACTCTAACCCTAAACCCACATTCCCAACTTTTTACTTGCAACGTCAGCTTTTCAAACCCACCAACTTTTTAATATTTTTCACTCCAATCATAAACCTATCAACTCAACTTTTTTATGGGTCCCACTACTATATACACACAACTATTTATCAATATATCTATATCTATATATATATATATATATTATACTCACTATTTTTATTCATCATATTAATAATAATAATAATAATAATAATAATAATTAAAATTAATGTTTCATTCATATAAAATTTAATCATAATTAATTTTAAAAACCGAAATTATATAATTAAATTTAAAAAAACATGGTTAACAAGAAATTACATAAATAAAACTAAAAAACACAATTAAATATGACAAAATACATAAAGAAACTACATTGATGCGTATTGCTGCCAAATATGCTCCGTCAAGTCTGCTTGAAGTCGAAAATGAGCTGCCTTATCAGTCAAATTATCATAATTTCGAATGTAATCTGCATATCCATTATTTGAACCCATGGTTATATCGGGCGGAGGAGGTGTATCTTCATCAGACCAAGTAATCGCTGCTTCCGTCCCTTCATTCTCAATGATCATGTTGTGCATAATAATATACGCATAAATTATTGCGGTCAAATCTTCTTTGAAATAAGATCTTGCAGGACCTCTAATTATTGTCCAACGGGATTGAAGCACTCCGAACGCTCGTTCTACATCTTTTCTTGCAGATTCTTGTCTCTCCTTAAATTTTTTTTCTTTTCTCATCTTGCGGTACCGGAAAACTCTTGACGAATGAAGCCCATTCCGGATATATTCCATCTGTCAAATAATACCCTTTGTCATACGTCGTTCCGTTCACCGTAAAATGAACTTCTGGTGCGAATCCATATAGAACAGAATTAAATAATGGTGATCCATGAAGAACGTTGATATCATTACTAGATCCGGCAACACCGAAAAAAGCATGTCATATCCACAAGTCTTGTGGAAACTGAGAACCCGGATATTGAAATGATACTTGTTGCCAACCAAAAAAAGAGCTTCCGGAATTCGGTGACATTCCATATTGCGAAAATTGTTGATATTGTGGTGGAAATTGAGAATGTGGTGCAAGTGGTGGAAATTGTGAAAATTGTGGATATTGAGGATATTGAGGAAATTGTTGATAGTATTGTGGGTTGGGACTATGGGACAAGTGAGATTTTTGAGAATCCGAATTTTGAGAACTTGAATTTTCGGCCATTTCTAGAGAGAGAGAGAATATTGAACCAAGAAATTTTTTTGGGAAGTAAAGATAGAAAATGTGTGATATGAAGTTTTGCATTCAACTAATATATATAGAATTTTTTTGATCATTACAATTTATAACGTTAAATTTATAAACGTTATTGGATCGTTTCTAATTTTTTTGACCGTTTCTAAAATTGTGGCACACTTTCATAGATAATAAATGTAGCACAGGTTCATGAACAATTAATTCACAGTTTCATAGATAATAGCGTTAATGCATGCATGAATGAAAATTTTTGGACCGTTGAAGAATTAATGCACAGTGGAATATTAATTCTCATGCATGCATAAAGAGTTTCATAGATAAAGCAAATGCACAGTGGAACAGTTTCATAGATAAAGCAATGGGACAAAAATGGCACGATTTTAGATGTATGCCTACTCTCACTCACTCAGGGGCGCGTGCATCACACGTGCCAATTACGAGGCAGCGTGTATGCACGCGCCACGCGCATTCAGCAGCTCAAATTCAAAAAGCCCCATGTCAGCTGTTTTACACCCACTCTAATGGTAAACACTTTCAAACCTAACTTTTTATAGGTTTCAAACCCACCATTGAAGCCACCCTTACTCATCTTAATTTATATGCCAAAAAAACAAGACAAATCAGATAAGACGGAAGGAGTACATCATTTTATTGAAAATAACGAAATAGAAAATAAAAATTTAAAATTTTTTAAGCTCGGTTAAAAAGACAAGAAGGTTTTAGTATAATATTATGAAAATAATACTCCACCGGTATGCTATTTCCATTTTGTTTTCATGATCGGATTGTACCTTAATTCTGTCTTGTTTTTAAAATTTAAACTCTTAATTTTAAAATAAAGTGGATCATTTCTTATTCAGTGCTCATCTCAAAGTTTATACGTTCTCTCATGATTCTGTTCTGTTTTGGAACTCAAAAAATTTTGATTTTAACTTTTTGAATATTTTAGATTATTTTTTTGATTACAATGAAAAGAATAAAAATGTATCAACTATGCCTTAATAGAAATTTAGATGAATTCTCGTTCATTCAAAATAACCATTACTCGAAAACTGTGTCCATTTCTTAATACAATTAAAATTTATAAAGTAAACACCTAAAAAACATATTCTTAGTCTACGACAATACGTACAAAAAAGAAACTAGACGAAAATAATGGGGCTGAGGAGTATCCCATATAATGTGTCCTGCTTTTATTTTCGGGCCGTCCCACAAAATGTTTTCTGTTTCTATATTACAAATATTTTATTTTTGGGATCCATTACTTTACCGTTTACACATTTACACACAACTTTCAACTATCTTTACTATCTTTATTTATAATACCCATCACTTTACACACAACTTTTAACTCTCCTTATTAACTTTATTTATGGGACCCAATTCTATAGGACGGAGGAAGTAGTATTTTATAATAAAATCAATACTATGCTTATTTAACATTATTTCAAATGAAAGAGTTTTTCTTTACTCGATATGAAGATCATATCCAGTCTGAAACAATTTATTTATATACATAAAGAAATTCACATCAGACAACAGTTCCCAAGCTAAGAACAATTCCTCTATGTAAAACCATCCCAAAATCAAAAGCAGAGTGGTACAGCAACTACAACACAATGTAATAAACACATTCATGTCAAGACATCCTTGAGGCACAATGAAGCCTGAGTAACAACTCTAGAAACTCTCCATATCTCATGCTGCACACACTGCCAAGACTCAGAACTATTTAACCTCGTCGCCTCCTCAATCGCGTCGTATATCCCAGGAAACGGCGTCGACCCATAGTCGTTGTGTTTCGCCGGGGCATATATCTGAAACCAAACAATGTCAAATTTGGAGCAAGCATGCAGAAATGAGTTGGAAGAGTAAAACCTACCAAGTGTTTATACCACCCTCTTCCTTTAAGTCCCTCACTGTCTGTAAATGCGCGTTCCGCCATCATCAGTCTGTCATTCAACCCTCTTACCTTCTTTTCATCCTTCCACAATGCTGCCAAATTACTCTCTATCCCCTGCAGAATTGAACACATATTTCATAACTCACTCTAAATGTGCAGAAGAAGTCATATACTACCTCCGTCCCTACTATTTCTGGCTCACTTTTCTGAAAGGGACGTAACGCTATTTCTAACTCACTTCTCAGTTTGGCAGATAATTATTATTTTATTATCTTCTTTCTCTTATTTATCATCTTCTCTTACTCATTTTCTCTCTCCTACTTTATAATCTACCAATCTCTCATACTTTATTACTCTATTCTCTTAATTTCCATGCTAGTAAGGAGTGAGCTAGAAATAGTGGGACGGAGGTAGTAATCCCTCCGTCCCATTTTCCTTTTTGGGATGTTTCATTAGAAGTGTTCTAAAAAAAGTAGAAAATATATGAACAAGAATCAACCACCAAAAGTCAAAAAACACACACACCACGAAACACTATTTTTTTAATAACCGTGCCGAAAAGAAACGAGACACTACTAATGGGACGGAGGGAGTAGGTTTTACCTTAATCTCATCATTTATCTGAATAGCTGCTTTCTTGAATTCATTAACCGACTTGATCAGGGGAGCAAGAGTGAGGCCTCTACTCAACACTTGATCTTTCAATTCTTCTACGTTTTTCTGTTCAAACGGAAAACGTAGATTAGGCCAGGAGAAGAGCTTTGAACAAGAGTTAATTTATACACACATACCTGAAGCTCGCGAGCGTACGAGAGGTAGTTAAAAGGTAAAACCACGTCGTCCGCTAGCCTCAGGACCACTAAACCCCAAACACTAGCCACTGCGGCATTCCTTCGAAACATTGGATCCCCAAATTTGTTCATCCAGACAAAATCATCGTACATCGAGTGGTAGACCGGGTAGCCTGCAAGAACGCAAGTATACTTAGCTCGACAAAATGAACCCAAGATGACTTCGTGTTTTACCTCCTCCGAATGCAATATCAGCTGAGGGGACGCCAATATGTTGCACGAACGCTGAATAATCCGATCCTCCGCCTCCTAGTCTCCCAATCTTCACACACAAACATGTCCTAAATTTAGAATGATTTTCAACAGACTCCACTTAAGTACAAGTTAACCTCCTCAGCTTACCTCTGCACTGTTATTAGTCAAGCTAGTCCAGGAATCATATACAGTTTGTGACGAGTTGTCCGGATCCGGAACCTTAAAGAAACATGATTTTAGTGTAATAATGAACTATATTTTATATTTATTCATTTACAAGTCTTTAATTAATACATTACCTGCTTAGCAGATTGTACAAGCAGTTGATCAAGCTGTGGAGTTGCAGAGGCTTCAAATCCAGCTCCAGAAACTGCAGTATCAACATTGAAGTAAGCCACTGCTCTTGCTGTCAACATTTGTCTGTTCTCCTCAACCCATTCTGCTGACCCTATCTGAAAAACAAAATCAAGAAATTCTACATTACTGTAACTGCTTGTTGAAGTAACCAAATTAGGTAAGGAGAGATTGAAAGAGACCAAGCCATACTCCTCAGCATCCCAATTGCAGAATATAATAGTCCTTCTAGGCCTCCACCCCTTCTGCTGAAGCTTCCACATCCTTTCGGCAACCTATACATACATTTCGAGCCACGTTCTACGTTAAGTTGTGGTGGCTACTGTTAATGTAGTACTACTATGTTTAGAACTTAGAACAACCTCAAGCAAACATGCCGTTCCACTATTGGGATCAGCAGCTCCGAATGTCCAGGCATCGCGATGATTTCCAAGAATCACATATCTAATAATACCATTACTACACGCTGTAACTCTAATTCAAATCATAATTCTATGTAAATCGAATACATAAAGAAGTTTACCTATCCGGTTCCTCTGCTCCTTCGATAATGCCAATCACATTTTCGATTTTGGTGATCACTTGTTTTCCCTGCAACCAATTCTTCTCTGCTTAAAATGTAGAAGAAGACTAGAAGAAAGAGTTTAAAAAACTAACCAGATAAGTCAAATTCACGACTCCGGGGCCCGGCCCGACCCGGTAAAGAGGGGCGTCTTTCCCTCCCTGCCAATCCTCATTCGCGACAGGCCCGCCAATAGACCTAATGATGGCGTCGCCGTCGGCCCACGAGATCGGCAGCGAAGGAATGAGTGGGACGTTGCCGGACTTCTCCACCTCCTCCTCCGATATCCTCTCGCAATCCTCCGTGCTCGCCCAACCGGGCGTCGTCGGATCGCCGACTCCGTTAAACACCGAGCCCACCTGCACGCCGCTCGGCGGCATCCACTTATCGTCGGGGAACCACTTCGCCTCCCCGCCGCCGCCGCCGTAGTCCTTCCTGTCCGTGTAGATGAGGGCGCCGACGGCGCCGGCATCGTACGCGTTCCGTACGATGTCGCCTCTGTAAATCTCCCCATACCTCGCCAGCACGACGCTGCCGGAGACGTTGACCCCCATCTCCCGCAGCGTGGCGTAGTCCTCGACGCGCCCGTAGTTCGCGTACACGACGGCGCCGGTGGCGGTGCCGGACTTAGCGTAGCCGTGGAACGTGGGTGCGACTTCGCTTGCTACATCAGCGTAGGGATCTCCATCGTATACCTCCTGCCGGAGAGTGAACTCGACCGGCGGCTGCGGCGGCGGCGGAGTTAGGACTAGAGAGCGGGAGACCGGGTAAGTCAAAGCAGTGTAATAAGGCGCTATGTGGGAGGAAACGCCGAAGGAGGTGAGGGTGGAGAGCACGTAAGAGGCGGCCTCCGCGTTGGCCTCGAAGCCGGCGATGTGGGGGCGGCGCGTGAGAATGTAAAGATGGTGCGAGATGGAATCATTGTTGGAGAAAGAGTCGGAGATGAAGAGATTGTGGTAGAAAGATTTTTGTGGGTGGGTGAGAAAAAGGAAAGAAACTGAAGTAGTTAAGACGATGAAGCTTGTAAGTGCTGCGTTCAACATTTTCCGATCAAGCATGAATTTTAGGATAAACTGAATTTTTGGGAAAAATAAGTCATGTAATAATTCCTAAGAAAGAGACATGAATAAAGCCAAAAATGGGAATTTAAAAAGTGTTTTTGTCCATTATTACATGATTGAGAATATGTGGTCACCAATGACAATGACCATAATAGGGGAGAAACTTAGTTATACTTCTCCTTGGGTTGTGGTCACCAATGACAAAAAATCCATTACGATGGCGTAGTGGTGAACGTGGATGGTTTGTGACCGAAAGATCGTGGGTTCAATTTTCATTGAACACGCTATGTGTATTTGTCACCTTAGGGTGGTTTGTGGATTCATCATTATCAAAAAAAAAAAAAAAATCCATTAGATCATTTGCAACAAAATCAATTGTGGTTGTGTCAAAAGAGGTCAAAGTCTTCGAGCCGGACTAAAAATGGGGTAAAAATGTTGGACCTTTATATACTATGATCTCTTGATCTCTTCATCAACGCGTTGAGACAAGCTAAAGAGGAGACACAAATTGTTCCATTGGAATAACTAGAAAGATATTTATGCTTAGTGGCTCTCTTTTGCCAAATCTAGATTGTTAATAGTTTTTTAGTCAGTTCTAGTGAGGACAATTAGACTATACCCAAGTGTTTACTTATGATGGTTTTGTTTGGTTAACTGTTGTTGTCTTGGTCTTTGACAGTCAAATTGAACTGTTGTAAGAGTTATTAGTTGGTATGCTATTATAGAAAGACCTTGTATTTGAATTGGATTTTCATTGCTGCTATTTCTTCATATGTTTGTCTGACCTTTTATTTTGGATATATCTATTCAAATTGATCTCCTCCTACTGATGCTAAACTAGTATTTCACTCTTTATCAACATTTAGGTTCAGGTTCAATTACATATGACATTTATTACTATAATATTTTGTGTTGGCTTTCCTTTTCAACCCTAATTCTCATATTTGAGATCTTTCAGAAAAATGGTAGCTTTTTTAATATCAGCACAATGTGACTACTTCTTGCTTATGGTTTTCCACTCTTTCTTTTCTCTAGCTTAGTACTCAGAATGTATATCTTTTGCCATCTTGCCTCATAATATCCTCTATGTTTGATTTTTTTTTTTTTTTGGATGACGGAGGTAACCATGGGCGGAGTCAGAAAATACTTTGGGGTGGGCTCAACTGCACAATAAAATCTATGTCCATTAAATTTAATTTAATATATTGGGGGTGTTTGCAAATATTTATTATAAGCACTTCTTACTTGCTTTTGCTTAAAGTTGGAAAAAATTACTTTAAAGAGAAACATGTAATGTTTAGTATTAAGGTTAAAAAGCAACTTAAAGCAATATAATTATTTTTTTAGTGTTTGGCTAAAAAATAATATAAACATTTGTTTAAAATAAAATCTCAAATTTTGGACCATAAAAAATAAATAGAAAAATATTATAAATATTAGTTAATGTATATCCGGAATTTTAGTAACTTTAAGCAACAAAAAACACCTATTTTGATGCTTTTAACTTAACGTGGTTTTACTGCTTAAAACTGCTTAATTTAAGCTAACTGACCACATAATTTTATTTTTATTTTGCAAACACATTAAAAGTATTTAAACAGTTAAAAAAGTTAATAAGCACTTAAAAAAATCCCTTGCAAACACCCCCATAGTATTAAAATATTTTAATATGTATCAGTTGTACCTACGGATACAGTAGAAGATAAACTAACAAAAATGGGAAGTTTTCAAGATAAATTAGTAAAATATTTTACTCCTATCATTTAATTGGTATTGAAAAGATTTTTTTTAAAATTTTTTTTCCCGAAGAATTCTTATTTATTAAGCTATAAAATTACAACTCAGAAAAACTATATTCCCTATCTCTTCAAATTTTTTCAATATCTCATTTTCTAATAGAGGAAAATATGAAACAAATAATAAATTATGAACATAATAAATAAGTGGAATTAAGGGACTTCATAAAAATAAGTTATTTGATTACTTTTAAATTTACAAACTGGAGGTAACCTATAGCTATTATCGAAGTGCGTTGAGAAGGTATCTTTGCAATGGAATTCTGTATGAACTTGAAGACATTCAAAGTCCTTTTTGTCGTTGCAGCATCCTAAGGAAGCGAAACTGCTAATATATAAGTAAATACATTCCTGAAACTTAAGCAGTAAGCATATCAAGAAGCTTTCTTGATCTTCATGCCTATCTTCATTTAGATCACTTCATCCTTGTAGAGTAGATTATTTGGACAATGATGAAAATTGTATGAAATCTTGGTTTCACGGATCTCTGTGTTTAACAAGAATGGTAGTGGAAAATGGACTCCTTTGTGGGGGCATCGAATTCTATCTTCCGTATTCTGTGAAAGTCTTAGAGAAAAGAGACTTATCCCAAAGCTTGTCTGGTTTGAATGAGCCAAGAAATGATTGTTGTTGTTGCGGGCTGGTGAAAGTCAAATCAATCCGCATACTAAATTATACTCCACCCGCCCCATATTAGTGCCACATCATTTTAAGTACGAAAATTAAGAAACTTACTAGAAAATAATAAAGTTTGGTGTTGCACGGACACTCCGAAGAAGTCCGCCGTACTGTGTCGGACACGTGTCGGACACGGACACGCGCCCGACACGTGTCGGACACGGACACGCGCCCGACACGTGTCGGACACGGGAAAAACGTGTCCACAAAATTTAAAAAAAATAAAAAATTGGACACTTCCCGGACACGGGAATTTAAGTGTCCGACTCTTCCCGGACACGGCCACAGAAAAAAAAAAAATTAGACTCTTAACAACTCAATAAACTGACAGTTTTGAGTTGAATGGTGATGTTGGGATTTTAGAGATTGCGAATCTCACCCTTGATGAGCCGGAAGTGGAAAATAAAAAATTGGACACTTCCCGGACACGGGAATTTAAGTGTCCGACTCTTCCCGGACACGGCCACAGCAAAAAAAAAAAAATTAGACTCTTAACAACTCAATAAACTGACAGTTTTTGAGTTGAATGGTGATGTTGGGATTTTAGAGATTGCGAATCTCACCCTTGATGAGCCGGAAGTGGAAAATAATTTGTTGGATGAATTACCCTACACCGATTCGAATCGAACCCAAGACCTTACACAAGATCGACCACTTACGCAAAAGTGGGAATACCAACTACACTACATGTAAGTCGGTGACTAATGTTTATTGTTGTTATCTACTTATCTTAGTATTTCATATTTTTATGCTATGATTATAAATTATGAGTTATGACTTTGAGTTGATCATGTGAACAATGAGTTTGATATTGAAAAACTTGACTTAATCATATATATATATATATATATATATATATATTAATAATTTAATATTATTTATATCAGCGCCCGTGTCGTGTTCTAAATTTTTCAAAAAATATCGTATCCCGTGTTCCGTGTCCATGTCGTACCGTGTCCCGTGTCCATGTCCGTGCAACCTAGGTGTAGATGAATATAATGGTGAAGTTTATTTAATTAGATTAATCGTGATCCATGTATTTATTTCTTTCTCCAAAAAGAGACATTAATAATTTGATACTCAGTAACTTAATAATCTCAATAAATTAACAAGATAATAATTTTCAAAAAACTCCAATATAAATATATAGTCCCGTCAATATCATAAATTAATAATCATTTAAAATTACCAACAACACTAAGACTATTTTTGTGAAATATGATGCTAGTGTTGCCTGTCTTTTACTTAAAAACTCAAATTTAATCGAATTTTATTTCTAACTTTTCTAATTGCAATAAAAAGTTTCGGTATTGTTTTCTTGAACTACACTATAAAATTGTGAAGAGTCCTAAACGTAATAAATGATTCCTTGCACGTAATTGGTTCTAAATAAATTGTATTAACTTTTGTATTTTTTTAGTGTTTAAACTACTCAATTGTACTTATTTTCTAAATGAATAAAATTATTATTTCTTAATAAATTAATATAATTCATTGTTCCTAGATTGTAAATAGTAAAATGAAATAAATATAATATATTGATAAACTTAAAACTCCTTATATTCATCTAATTAAAATTTAATTTCATTAAAGTTCCAAAACTCTCTTTAAATTAATAAATATTAATTTATAAATAAATTAATATACCTCTAAAATAATAAAATCTCACAGTCCCGATAATATTAATTTAGATAAATTAGTTACGAGGCCACAACTAATCGAGAAATGGTAGTTGACCCGGATTAGAAAATGAAATAGATATACTGTACTATCAATTTTTATACAAGTGGTTTATAATCAAGTGGTAACTACTCATTTATCCAACCTCTTGCTCAAGCCCAAATCCATAAATTAATAATTGAAATGACCATTCGAAACAAAATATAAAAGTAGACATGTTTCTATAAAATGCAATTAAAAATAAAATAAAATCAACCATGGAACTTGGAGGGAGACTATGTTGGGTGGGAAATGTGTAAGAGCCACTAACTATTGACATATTGAGAAACACAAGTGGCTTTATAGCATCCATATTTTTTACGTATGTAGAATTTATTTAAAGTTTGCTAGTCAATCTACCTTGAACTTAAGCATACCTCTAGGAAGTGTAAACTAAAAGTCTTGAAAATACTTCTATATTTGCTTGAAAATTGAATGGTTACACATGGTCCCACTTGGGCTATTTATAGCCCCACCTCCTATAATGGCCGACGGAGATTAATACGATCTAGCAATCCTTATTAGCATCTAGATCTATCTATAAGAGTCTCAAGCTAACTACACAAGTGTGTATAACTACACGACCTTCTAAAATCATATGGACACAAGAGATGACAATTGGAACCGGATCCACTGGACCCGACCCGTCCCACCCCGCGATGGGGCGGGTAATACCCAGACCCGTAGAAGCATGGGGCGGGTCTAGACCCAATCTACGAGGGTCCGGGGCGAGTCCGGATCCAATTTCTCTACCCAACCCGCCCCACCCAGTTCCATTCCAAACCCGCATTATTAATCTTTTATTTTAATTTTATTATTCAATTCATACTCCTATGTAATAATAAATGACAACCATAATAAAAAAAAATTCAAACAAAAATGCTTCACAACCAAAAAATAATAATTAAAAAATAAAAAAAATTCAAAATTAGCAATTCAAATCACACATACGGGTTTAGAGTTGGGTAGACCTACCTTGTATGGGTCTGGAACTGGTTCCGAAACCCCTGCAGAAGAGGGGGACCGGCATAGCCTTTATACTAAAAGCTTCTTCTCCTTGGTAACGAGATAGATATTTATGCTTAGTGGCACTTTATTTGTTACCTATTCTAGATGTTTATTTGTGAAATCTTTGTTGGTTTACTATTGTCTTAATATTTGATAGTCAAGTTGGTCTGCTTTTGGGCAGCATTTAGGTTCAATTATAAATGACATATTGGCGTTTATTATAAACCACTTAGGATCATATCATAATATCATGTAAATAAATTTTTATGGATCATGAAAACACAATATTCAGATTATTTGGATCGTATGTATAATAGCTTCACGCTAATACGATTTAGAGGCATAAATAACTAATTGTTTTATACCTATCGTACTCCCATTGATGTAGTGAGTGGAACAATCGATTGCTATTCTCTACCCGTAGAGATCTAAATGTTCCCTCTATCAAGTCTACACTTGATATAATGTGTCAAAAGTAGAAACTTTCGCTAGCAAGTTCTAACACTATATATTTTAGGGGGATGTGCAGAAATGTACAAAACAAACATGTGAAAATGCAAAAATATACATGAGATTCCATAATTGCAAAAATGTACATTTTGTCCTCTGAAACCTATAAAGTTAGGTAGGTTAATAGGTTTTTATTTCCTCTTACTTTGTCTTGTCTTTTACTTATTTAATTCTCTGTTGACTTTGATTTTTTTTTCCTTCTGCAGCCTTTTAAATTATAAAAAAAAACGTATTCTTTTTTGCATTTAAAAATAAAATATGGTATTTAAAATAAAATATGGTCCGATCGATCGGCCTTGGCCGATCGATCGGACAGCATTTTAAATTTTTTTTATAATTTAAAAATAAAATATGGTCCGATCGATCGGCCTTGGCCGATCGATCGGACATATAGCATTAAAATAAAATATGGTCCGATCGATCGGCCTTGGCCGATCGATCGGACAACATTTTAATTTTTTTTTATAATTTAAAAATAAAATATAGGCCGATCGATCGGACCAATTTTTTTTAAGTCTCGATCGATCGGAGCATTTTTATTTTTTTTTTTACATTTTTATTTTCATGCCACCTTTTTTTTGTCTTCATGCATGCGAGAATAATTTCGTCCTCATGCGGCTTTTTTTAGTTTTTTTAATCAAGAATTTTCTATAAATAGTATATTTACAGAGAAAAAAAATCTGGAAAAGATATTCACTTACCTTTTTACCTAGTGACATGCAATAAAGTTGCAGAAAAAACCGAACTCTATACACAGTAGGAGGAATCGATTCTTTTCCTCTTCACACGCAACACAAGATACTCTTCTATGATTATTTTCGGATGCAAAAAAATTTAACTCTATAACAAGGAGAGCAAGACACGGAGGGTGCGAGAGAGCGAAAATTTTATTTCGAGCAAGGGAGCGAGGGTCCTTTAAACACGAGAGAGAACGAGAGCGAGGGAGCGAGAGTGTGAAACAATTTTAAAGGTAACCTATTCCATAAATTGTTATATTTGTTGCTTGATTTTAGGTAAATATCTATGTATTATTTTGAGGGCGTATGATTTTCTTTGATTTGAGGAGTAAATATGTACGTATGATTTTAGCTTTATTTGAGGGTAAATATCTATGCTTGATTTGAACGAATTTTTTTCTTGATTTTGCTTGATTCGAGGAGTAAATATGTACGTATTATTAGTTATAAAATATCTTATGTGTTGTTCTCCGCATGTTAGCTTATCTTTGCTCTCCGCATGTTAGCTTATCTTATGTGTTGTTTACGGAGTACTAAGTTTGGTTTTGCGGAGTACTAAGATAGTTTTTTCTTTTTTAATTCTTTCCAGATGGCTACCTGGACACGTGTAACTGTAAAGTATGGAGGTTGTTTCTTGGGTTCAGATTACAAAGGTGGGGATGAACAGCTTGCCCCACTTCGGATCGACCAATTAACATTGTTATCCTTAAGGGCAAGCATCGAAGCCCGTACACAAATTAACTCACGGCTTACCCCCTATGCGCTTTATTCGTTGGAGCATGCTTTGGATCCGGAAAGTTGATTAAGTCATTAATGATGACGGATGATGACTTGGTTCGACTTATCAACTTAGAGACCGATCCAACCGTTTGCGTCGTTTGACGGCCGATCGTGCTCGAACATCACAACAAGGAGATTACGTCCCTTCATTTGATTACCAATTTAGTTTCCCAAATATGTTTGGTGATGCATATGGTCAAAGCGGAGCTGCATATGAGTTTGGAAGGCAAGAACAACAACCGGAGCAAGAAGAAGAAGAGCAACAAGAGGAGCAAGAAGAAGCGAACGAGCCAGGATCAAGGTGCGAATGATAATAACGATGATGATGATGATACGTATGACGAGGATTATACGGCAGAGGAAGAGGAAGAGGATGAGGAAGACGAACATGTTCTCGCTAAAAACTTTTATGGAACCATGTATGAGTTTGCATCATGGATTCGTGGGGAAGGCGGTTTAAACCGGCTAATGACACTTCTAGAGCGGCCACGAACGGAGCGGTTGCCCTACAAGACGAAGATAATGAAGTTGTTGACGAAGTCGAGAATTGGCTAGTGCCAATTATTCCGCCAGTCAAGGTGTGTCATTGGTTGTACGGATATAGAGAAGATTGAAGAGGGCATTCTCGGAAACGGCAACATCTTTTGGACGAAGGACGCCCCTAACAATAGCCGTTGGTCTCCGGCATTTAGAGTGTCGACGGTCTTATAAAGTGAAGAGGGCAAGTCCTCGGTATCGGTGGTTTGAATGTGCATTGGGCGATCTTTGTCCATTCGTAGTACGTGCACGACATAATGGTATGTATTGGACAATTTACGATTTTGTGCCGGAGCACGAGATGTCGATTCGACTTTGATAATGCCGGACCGATCACCGCATTCTGCCGAAGACTATCGGAGCCTATTTTGGGCAAAGAATGCGTATGGAGGGAACGATGTTGCGACCTCGAGACATGATCAATGAGATGCGTCTGAAATTTGGTGTGAAGGTGGAGTATTATAAGGCCCTGCGTGCTAGAAATAATGCGATTCAATTGATTTATGGGAGTCACGAAGACTCGTACAAGATGCTCCCTCGATATTTGCACATGTTGAAGCAGGTAAACCCCGGAACGGTAACTAATCTTCGTGTCGACAGCGACGGGAGGTTCGAGTACGCGTTTGTTGCATGGGGCCAGTGCATCCCCGCCTTTATGTGGCATTTAAGGAAGGTGATTGTAGTTGATGGAACTCACCTGAAGGGAAAGAATACCGGCATTCTCTTTGTTTGCGATTACTAAAAGACCGCAACGAACAGCTTGTACCGCTCGCCATTGGCATTGGACCAATTGAGAACAATGACTCATGGGCGTGGTTTCTCTGAGAATCTTAAGCGAGTGTACGGTTCGAGCGGTGACCTGCGATCGTGTCCGACCGAGCACGTCGGTATTAAAAATGCTGTGTCGAAGCAGTGTTTCTCGGAGTTCCTCATTCGCCTTTGCAACGTCCATCTTAATAACAAGCTCACTTCTTACAAGAATGAAGTACCCTACATGTTCCGTCGAGGCACCACTGCATACCGTGAGTCGGAGTTTAGGAAGTACATGGCATCAATCCTCGTGGCGAGTGAAGGAGCATACAACAAGCTGATAGAGATTGGTCCCGAACGTTGGGCACGTTCGCAATGTCCGCGGCGTCGCTACAGCTTTCTATCATCAAATTGTGTCGAGTCTTTCAACGGAAGACTTTTGTGGGCCCGTCGATTGCCGATTTGCTCGATGATAGACACGATACGAGCAATTATGGAGTCATGGTGGGATGAAAGGCGTCAACTGCTGAGTGAGAATAGCCATTTGTTGGTGGACATTGCGAAGAGGAAGTTAAGCGCGCAGATTGAACTTGCACGCTCATATACTGTCACCTTAACCGCCAGAGGAAGATACAAAGTCAACGACGGGAGAAATCACAACTATAAGGTGGATTTGGAGAACCAAACGTGCACGTGTCACGAATTTGATATGGACCTAATACCATGCTCCCACGCCGCCGCGATTCTCGTATGAATTCTTTTACACTTTTTAATCACTTATTATATATCTAACACATTTTTTGTTTGACAACAGGGAGACCGGAGACCAATTTTACAACTATGTCCACAGTATGTACACTACAAGCAACCACAGGGATATTTACGAACATCACTTTAATTCGTTACTCCGCATTGGAGCTTTGGACCATTCCCGACCATATTCGAGATGCGAGATCCATTGTTACCACCCCTAGCGAAGCGTCAGGCCGGTCGCCCAAAGCAGAGACGTTACCGATCGGGAGCGGAGGCCTCCACAAGCTCAACTCAAGGTCGTAGCAGAAAGTGTGGTGTTTGTCACGAAAGAGGCCACACAAGGAGGACATGTTCGCGAGGGAGACACAAGATTAAATTTGTGGTGTCTTAGTTCAAGTTTATTTGTGCCTATATTATTTGAAGTATGAAGTTTGTTTAACGAAACCATAAATTGTTGAAACCCTAATCCGGTATGGTTGTTTAACGAAACCCTAAATTGCCGATCCATGGATCGGACTATTTAATTAGATTTACATTCACTAATTAAAAAATAAAAAAATAAAAATATATATGTTCCGATGGATCGGCCATACCCATTTACATATATATATATTTTTAAAATTTACGACATTTATATATATATATTTATAATTTTTTTTTTAAATATTATATATCGTGCCGATCGATCGGCCGTGCCGATCGATCGAACGTATAATTTTTTTTTTTTTTAAAATTCACGACATTTATATATATATATATATATATATATGTATTTATAATTTTTTTTAATATTGTGTAATTTGTGTGCCGATCGATCGGGCCGTGCCGATCGATCGGCACATATATTTTTTTAATTTTTTTTTTAAATTTACCACATTTATATATATATTTTTTTTAAAATTTATATTTTATATGTTCCGATCGATCGGACAAGGCCGAGAGCTGTATATACAATCAATCCGACCGATAACATGATTAGGGGATACCCAACTACTTAATAACATCTAATTAAAAGTATATATTTTAATTTGCGTCCCATCGGGCACAAATAAACGCAATCTGAAATATATATGTAATAATATATATATATATATATTTTTTATTTATGAATATATATATATATATATATTATTGTATTTATATATATTTTATATATATATATTTTATATTATGAAATATTATATAAATATTTATATATAAATATTTTATATTTATATATATTAATATTTTATATATTTGTGTGCCGATCGATCGGTGCCGTGCCGATCGATCGGCACATATATATATATTTTTTTTAAAATTTACGACATTTATATATAGATATTTATAATTTTTTTTAAATATTATATATCGTGCCGATCGACGGCCGTGCCAATCGATCGGAACGTATAATTTTTTTTTTAGAATTCACGACATTTATATATATATATATGTATTTATAATTTTTTTAAATATTGTTGTGTGCCGATCGATCGGGCCGTGCCGATCGATCGGCACATATATTTTTTTAATTTTTTTTAAATTTACCACATTTATATATAATTTTTTTAAAATTTATATTTTATATGTTCCGATCGATCGGACAAGGCCGATCGATCGGAACGGTTATATTAAATATATAAATTTTAATTTTTTTAATTAGTTGAGTTTTAAAATTTTTAATATGGCCCGATCGATCGGACAAGGCCGATCGATCGGACCATATATAAATTTTAATTTTTTTAATTTTAAGTAAAACGTGGCAATTGGGACAATGTATTATTTTATTGAAATTTGACTATAAAACTATTCGTGCCGAGAGCCGTATATACAATCAATCCGACCGATAACATGATTAGGGGATACCCAACTACTTAATAACATCTAATTAAAAGTATATATTTTAATTTGCGTCCCATCGGGCACAAATAAACGCAATCCGAAATATATATGTAATAATATATATATATATATATATATTTTTTTTATTTATGAATATATATATATATATATTATTGTATTTATATATATTTTATATATATATATTTTATATTATGAAATATTATATAAATATTTATATATAAATATTTTATATTTATATATATTAATATTTTATATATTTGTGTGCCGATCGATCGGCCGTGCCGATCGATCGGCACATATATATATATTTTTTTAAAATTTACGACATTTATATATAGATATTTATAATTTTTTTTTAAATATTATATATCGTGCCGATCGATCGGGCCGTGCCAATCGATCGAACGTATAATTTTTTTTTTTAGAATTCACGACATTTATATATATATATATATATATGTATTTATAATTTTTTTTAAATATTGTTGTGTGCCGATCGATCGGGCTGTGCCGATCGATCGGCACATATATTTTTTTAATTTTTTTTTAAATTTACCACATTTATATATAATTTTTTTAAAATTTATATTTTATATGTTCCGATCGATCGGACAAGGCCGATCGATCGGAACGTTATATTAAATATATAAATTTTAATTTTAAGTAAAACGTGATGGTGGCGGTATACCGTCACGCTATATTATTTTATTGAAATTTGACTATAAAACTATTCGTGCCGACAACTGTATATACAATTCAATCCGACCGATAGGATGATTAGGGGATACCCCAACTACTATTCATTAAAACCCCAAATACTATTCCTCTAAACCCTCAAAACCCTTGATCAAAACCCCAAATACTATTCATATTATATTATATTTATATTATATTGTATATTATATTGTATATTGTATATTACATATTATATTGTATATTATATTTATATTTAGATATTATAGTGCCGATCGATCGGGGATCGGCACGTAAATATATTTTATATTATATTTGTATATTATATTTATATTATATTTGTATATTATATTTATCTATATATTTATATATTTATATATTGTATATTTATATTATATATTTATATATAATATAAATATATTGTATATTATATTTATATTACATATTATATTATATTTATATTATATTGTATATTATATTGTATATTACATATTATATTGTATATTATATTTATATTAGATATTATAGTGCCGATCGATCGGGCTGTGCCGATCGATCGGCACGTAAATATATTTTATATTATATTTGTATATTATATTTGTATATTATATTTATATTATATTTGTATATTATATTTATATTACATAGCCGATCGATGGGCGGCACGTATACTTTTTTTTTAATATTTATGTATATTTATATTTATATATGTGCCGATCAAAATACAATGTTTCAAAACACTTCAAAATTCATACACAGTTCTAAAATTCATACATTAATGTTTCATTCATACACACTTCAAATTCATACATTACCAATATCACACATTTCAAAACATTTCTGACCATCCAATTACGATATTTCACCATGTTTCGCTCTTCATTACCCCATACCCGAGTGGGGAAACCGGTGAGGAGACGCTCTATAGTCATGCATGTAAATACCCCGCAACTATACGCATCCAATTGCAAGTACTTGCTCTTCATCATCCATAAGCACAACCGAGGGCCTCTTACCTCCCGGGAATGGATAACCATACGCATTACACGCCCAATAGTTCCCGTGCAATAAGAATCGCGCTATACATTTCCGGAAAGCTATAAGGCATTTGACGCGCCAATTGAATACATTTGGATCTCTAAAATCATTTTTAGAGTCAAACATCTCAAGCTTCCAATCGAAATACATAACCGCAATACGAACCAATGGTGTCTTGCGCCAAGATTGGAAATATGATCTACAATAGATATAAATATATAATTTAGAACCTTAAAATTATTATATATAAAATATATAAATAGTACTCACATATTTGGCGGAGTACCAATCCCTTTGTCCCAAGTTCCGGATTCCCCATCACGCACTGCAAATCCTCCTCTTTCGGAACCCATTTATAATCATTATCATTCTCGTGTCTTTTACTTTCTGGATTCTTCACGCCCTTGACCCACGCATTCACAATACTCATCTATAAACAATTATTCAATGATAAAATTAAACTAAACAAATACCAGATCGGCAAAAAATACTCGAATATGAAATATACTTACAAATACTGTAGAGTCCGCTACGACTGTGTATTGGGCATCTGGAGTCATGGGTAGGTTACCTTGAGCTAGCCGACCCGCAGATGACCGGATATAGCGCTTTATCATCTCACAATCCATTTCGTAATCAATTTTTAGAAAATCCTTGAACCATTCTCGTTGAAGTGGAAAACCATCTGGACGTCGAAAGGCCAAGGTTTCACTGGACAAATACTGCTCAAAACTCTGAGCCAACGAGTTACTCGGCTCAAACATATCCTACAAAAGACAATTATTAAATTAGGAAAAGAAATTAAAATAATTGAAAATTTCTCTTACCAACTCGCCGCCAGGTTCTACATCCATAGCTCGACCATGCCGATTAAAGGTCGGTGGTGCGGGCTCATCCCACCGGGGCCACCGCGTAGCCCTGAGCGTGCCGCTATATCCAGGCTCGAAATGACATATTACTTCTATCCAAGCGCTCCCTCACACCTCTTGACTAGCTCCCGACTCGTAGTCCGATGATAATCATCAATTCTATTCATCATATTTTGCTCGCATCTTTCAAAATTTTCTTCAATAGATCGACGTATCATGGCCTCTATTCTTGGGTCAAGAAAACTAGATGTCTCACCAACGGCTAATAATTATCACGTAAGAGGACGGTTATTAAAAGAGGAATTGACCGGAAAATTTTTACCGTTAATTTAAGTTTATTACCCGATGCATCTCTAGGCCGATGAAGATGCTTGTGTACGGCGGGCCCGCCTCCGAACTCTCCTACTCTCTACCACAGTGTGCTCCTCCTCTTGCTCCTCCTCCTCACCGACAACTCCTCTACTCGAACTACGTCTCGCTCTCCTCGGTGCGCCCGATCAATATACGCCGTCCATCTTGGTCATATTGCGCCATGTAGGGGATTCAAGGGCACAGGAAAGTGTAGACCAAATGGATTACTACCAACCGCACTCGCCAATATGGACAATTCTCCTCAATCTCGGTCGGTACTAACATTTCATACACTACCGAGTCTCTCATCTCGAAATACGTAATATTTGTGCATTAAATATTAATAAGAAAATCCATAACATATTCAATCGCTTAATAAATAATAAAAAAATTATTACCTGGCGCTTAAAAAAAGGGCTATATCACGCTGATCGGCGTCATTAAACGACCACCGTAAATAACGAGGATAACCATCGGGATTTAGAAGGGTCGCACAACGAGCTCCAAAACTTGGAATGGCCTCATATGCCCACACCTATATTACAATATAAATATATCGAATTATTTCAACTAATAAAAAATTATAAATTAGTAATAATTAAGTTGTCAACAAATATTATACCGCATCGCCCAAATCGGCCCGTAGAGATTATACTTAGATCCTACGAGGTCCAAGGAATTTGGCACGTAACTGAGGTAGTGCAACATGGCCTCGTAGGTAAAAGCACCCCATGGGAACGCATTCCATTGGTCCATATCATCAGCCAATACCCATATCCATGTATCAATTTTCTTAGTCTCTGCAGGAGCATAGAACCAGAAGAAAAGAGCTAAAATATTCGACAACTTAATCAAGTCATCATCTGAAACGCCATCGGGCTCATAGTTACAAAACCAGTTTAACAAGTGCTTTGCTTCAATCGGTCTCCCACCATTGAATCTATCGTAGACCCCGGATTGAGTAGGATGATAAAATGCTGACATGTCAAAACTACACTCGCCGAACATGAGCCCAGTAACCAATGCAAACTCCGGATGAGAGAAACGGATGTTCTGACCAACATAATTAAACCAAACCTCCGAAGGTCGTACCGAAATCTCATAGCATAATAGGCCGGTGAAGAGCCCGCATAGCATTCTTACCTTCACGCCAACCCACTATGCCCCCGAACCGCCCGCAAACAAACCGTTTGATTAAATCCACACCACCCCCGCAAACCTAATTTCGTCTAATCAAAGCCCCTAAATTATGCTTATAATATATTGTGATCCTCGGAGAAACGTCTCGTAGTGCTAGTCGTTTAAAATTGACCTATATATAACAATTAATATTTAATTAAATTATAATTAACGAGTTATAATAATTAAAAATAAACTCAAAAAAAAAAAAAAAAAAAACGTCTTGACCGGTCGTACGGGTTCGACCGGTCGACCGGTCGGCGTGAGTATCGACCCAATGATCCAATTTCGTTAAATTCACAATAAGCAAGGATAGACATGATGCACAATGGCCAGCTTACATAGAAATATGGCATAAAGAAAAACATTAAAAGAACGAGCAAAACTTCAAAAGTAGCAATCATCTTAAATCAACACGTTAAATTTCTTAAGACTAAATTATGAAATCTAAGTATAGCAGTAATCGGCTTTCAAGCAAATCCCTCGAGAAAATATTCAATCTTTCGATCCACATGTCAATTCTCTATGAACATAGCAAAGACAAATTTCGAGAATGGGCATACGCAATTAAATTATAATTAACGGTTATAATAATTAAAAATAAACTCAAAAAAAAAAAAAAAAAAAATACGTGCGACCGGTCAGACCGGTTCAGACCGGTCAGACCGGTCGGCAGTGAGTATCAGCCGCCGCCGCTTCAACCATTTTTTCCGGCGATTTCTACTCAATTTCACCAATTTTCACCCAATCTAAACAAATCTATATTATACACACTAAACCCAACATATATATTTCATAAAAAATCACTTTTAAACATGTAATTATACATTAATTTCACATCTAAAATTTAATTTTATTTCAAAATAAATACTAACCTCTTCCATTATTACGAGCGGTTTCGAGCGGTCTGAAAGATCTTAGGCGTGCCGATGTAAGTAGCTTTGGTGCCGTCGATTCAATGTGCCGATTTGAGTGTGCCGAAGTGTGGTGTGTGTGTGTGCCGATCGGTGTGTGCCGATGGTGTGTGTGTGTTTAGTGTCGGTGTGTGTGTGCTAATAATATATATATATATATATATTTTTTTTATGAATATATATATATATATGTATATTTATATATATATTTTTTTATTGTATTTATATATATTTTATATATATATATATTTTATATTATGAAATATTATATAAATATATTTGTGTGCCGATCGATCGGGCTGTGCCGATCGATCGGGCTCTGCCGATCGATCGGCACATATATATATATATATATTTTTTTAAAATTTAGACATTTATATATATATATTTATAATTTTTTTTTTAAATATTATATCGTGCCGATCGATCGGGCTGTGCCGATCGATCGGAACGTATAATTTTTTTTTTTTTTTTAAATTCACGATATATAAATATATATATATGTATTTATAATTTTTTTTTTAATATTGATAATTTGTGTGCCGATCGATCGGGTTGTGCCGATCGATCGGCACATATATTTTTTTAATTTTTTTTTTTTAATTTACGACATTTATATATATATATATATATATTTATAATTTTTTTTAAATATTATATCGTGCCGATCAATCGGGCCGTGCCGATCGATCGGAACGTATAATTTTTTTTTTTTTTTAAATTCACGATATATAAATATATATATATATATATGTATTTATAATTTTTTTTAATATTGATAATTTGTGTGCCGATCGATCGGGCCGTGCCGATCGATCGGCACATATATTTTTTTAATTTTTTTTTTTAATTTACGACATTTATATATATATATTTATAATTTTTTTTTAAATATTATATATAGTGCCGATCGATCGGCCGTGCCGATCGATCGAACGTATAATTTTTTTTTTTAAATTTACGACATTTATATATATATATATATATATTTATAATTTTTTTTTAATATTATGTAATTTACGTGCCGATCGATCGGGCCGTGCCGATCGATCGGCACATATATTTTTTAAATTTTTTTTTTTTTTTAATTTACGACATTTATATATATATAAATATTTTTAATTTTTTTTAAATATTATGTATCATGTGCCGATCGATCGGCCGTGCCGATCGATCGGCACGTATAATTTTTTTTTAATTTACGAAATTTATATATTTTTTTAACTAGTGCCGATCGATCGGGCCGTGCCGATCGATCGGCACGTATAATTTTTTATTATATATATTTATATTTATATATATCTATATGTGCCCGATCGATCGGGCTCGATCGGGCCGTATAATTTTTATATATATTTTTATATCGATCGCATAATTTTTTTTAAAATTTATGTATATTTTTATATATAGTGCCGATGCCGATCGATCGGCACATATAATTTTTTTATTTTTATATATAATTTTATTTTCGTCCGATCGGGCACAAATAATTTTTTTTAATTTATGTATATATATATATATATATATATATTTTTAATTATAACCGATCGATCGGAAGGTGCCTAAATTAAATTATGATTCAAAAATTTCCTATATTAAATTTTCAAAATTTCCTAATTAAATTAACAAAATTACCTAATTAACAAAACCGGTTTTTCGATAAATTATCAAAATTGCCTAATTAAATTAATGAAATTGCCTAAATTAAATTAATGAAATTGCAAAAAATAAATTCTCGAAATTGTCTAACGAAAATGCCTAAATTAAATTAATGAAATTGCTTAAATTAAATTATCAAAATTGCATAAATTTTGTAAATTAAATTTACTAAAATATTAAAATTTCCTCAAATTCAATTCATTAATTAAATTAACAAAATATTAAATTTTCGTTAAATTAAATTAAATATACAAAAATATTAAATTTTCGACTGAGGTTTTTAAAATATAAAATTTTCGGCGGCGGTGGTCGACTCAGGTTTTTAAAATATTTAAACGAATATGTTTAGTTTTTTTGTTTTACGAAAATATTCAATTAAAGAATTTTTTTTTAAATAACTTTAAAAAAAAAAAAAAAAAATCACCAACTTTTATTTTGCTAATTTCGAGACTACATATTCAAGAAAAAGATTCCGACACAAACTGCATACACACCTGCACACACACCTGCACACACACTGCACACACATTGGAGGTGAAGTAGGGTCATTTGTATATTATTGCATTTATGGAAAAGTTTGTATATTTTTGCATTTTCAAACATGGAAATGTATACTCTTGACATTCCCCTCTATATTTTATCTATCTAATAAATTAATTAATACTTTTGAAATTAACTCATGTTGGTATTATAAACTGTTATTACAAGTAAACTATTAAATAACAAAATGAAATAAAACAACAAAACCGTCGAGTCGAGGAGTCCTCTCTCCGCAAGACGAAATACGCCCCGGTAGTGCTCTCGGTTGTAGGCGTATCGTCCCCAAAGATAAAACGACGAACGTCTCGATTTATAGGCTGCTTCCACCCCAGGTGAGGAGTTGTTGTGCCATTTAAGGCAGGAGAACGTGGATGGTAAGTAGTGGAGAAGTGGAGCAGGTGCAGTGCACCACCCGACCCGGCACCCGACCCGGCGGACCACCCAAAGGACCAAGATCCAAGTCCAAGTCCAAGTCCAAGTCCAAGGACACGGACCGGAACCGGAACCGGAGCCGGGCGCGGGCCGCGTGTGAGGCGGTCGGCGAAAAGGCTCGCGCGCGTGAGCATGTGTGGCCCAAGCCCACCACATGTCACTTTGTTATCTCTTACAATGTGGTAGAGACTTAAATACCACATTAAAGTTGTTTCATTTATCAATGTGGGACATTGATCAATGCAATTCTCTCCAAAACCCGAATAAGGTAAGTTTCTCCACTTTAGGTAACATTTAAGTTTTGTCCCCCCAAACTTCGAGCCACTATTTCTCACTCACCGAAAATCGGAATCGAGAAATTAAGCACACTATAATTATCTACTCGAAACGTAGATCGACGTGATATATCTCAAAATATTAATCGGATAAATATCGAGGCTCGAAACGACGATTAAACGGGCTGAATTTTGCGCTAGTTAAATTAGCAATAAATGCTAATTAACTTTCCTTAATTTAAAATACATATATAATTAATATATATATAGAAACGATTTTTCCAACAACTCATTATTTTCAAAAACATACAAATTATGAAAGCATATACCACGTAACAGGTTACTAGTGAAATAACAAATAAATCTATTTTGATGACGAATCATTACATGTACTATAGTTTTATTATCTAATATTCTTATTGGATATCGAATCCTTAGATGTTTCATGCATTAAATTCTGTAATTTTATACTTTTGTCCTTCTGCATAAAACATATAATGCTTACACCTAAGGAATATTCAAAAACATATTCAATTTGAGTTATCCAATGAGTAAATGACTTGTCTTAATTCTATGCAAAATGCAGTACTTATATGATCCACTAACCATATTTTCTAATATTTCTTTAGTACTATATTATATTTATTATAATATATTTTAAGTATTAAAATGTTAAAATTTTAATAATTTTCATTAGTATATTATATAATATTTAATTTGTACTAAATCTTTAATGGTTTCATTAGTATATTATATTTATCACCGTATATTTTAAGTGTTAAATATGTTAAAAGTCTTAATTGAGTATTTGTGAATATCATAATTCATATTCATATTTTAATATTAATCAAATCGAATTGAATATCTATATTTGAATACGAACATTAAATTTTAAATATGAATATCAAATTTTAAATACGAATACCGAATCGAACAATTTGTTTTTTACATCCCTACTCAACAATACCCCCTTTTAGAAACTTCCATAACTTCCATTTAAACTAAAAATATAGTAAATACATCTAAATATAGTATCAAATCATTATATTATTGTAATTTATAAATTATACATTATTAGAATATTCTGGTCAAAAATCAAATTGAGAAATTTTACTTTAACTCCCTTCCAATTGCAAAGAGTATTTTAGGCTCCATTTGCTAGAATTGTAACTAAGCATCTTCCAAACTTTTTATATTATCAGAAAAATTATGATTCATTCATTCGAAGCCCATAAATACCTGCGTTTCTAGGTTTGGAAGCTATAATATTACACTAAAATGGCTTCTCTCACAATGAAAAAACTGATACCTTTCTTCCTTCTCTTCACCGCCGCTTTCGTATCAGCAAAAGAATGTAAGTACACTGATCATATTGAGGTTCATGTGATCCAGGGGCGGACCCACCCTATGGGCTGGGATGGGCTCCAGCCCTCGTAAAAAAAAAATCCGTCTTTTACTAGTAGTAATTTTAGAAATATTTTTAGAATATAGGTTAAAAATATTAATTCATCCAAGGTATTTCTTCCTGACTCATGCCCAGCCCAAAGTATTTTATTGGGCTGTATTCGCCCCTGATGTGATCAACAAGCTTCCCGATCCTCAACTTCAGTTGCACTGCGCGTCCGGAAATGATGATCTCGGATATCACAACACGCCCACAAATTATGATTTTAGTTGGAGTTTCTGCGAGGTCTTAGTTGGGAAAACCCTATTCTTCTGTCATCTTCGGTGGCAAGACCGACAAGCTAGTTTCGATGTATTCACATCCTCAACCAAAGAAGAATTGTGTCCTGCCGCAAAATGCACGTGGGAATCAAGGCCGGACGGAATCTGGATACAAGGCAAGAGGAAGTATCTTTGGGAGCTCAGCAAAAACTGAAAACTTCTATAATACAAGATGGTGCAATAAAATATACATATTTAATTTGTGTTCAAGTTTTTTAAAATTAAATAAATCACCAAATATACTCAATTTGCAGATTTAACAATACTTAAAAACTTGACAAATTAATGCACGAATTTGGTTTATTGACTTTGTGGCCGAATGACAAGGGTTCTAGCATGTTTTAAATGTTAAGCATGCTTGGTCTAATTTGTTGTTGGAAAGCATGATTTAAATCTGAAATTTAGTGCGTAAAGCTTATTTTCGATTTACTGTGTGGCATTTTGAAGCAGCGATTCTCGACCGTTGATTCCCGTAGAATACCACTCGACGACTTCTTCTAACACCGTTTATCCTACGGCTAGATATCGGGGTTAAGCATTATTAGGATTGACCTTCTCGGAGGATTTCTAAGGGACCCATCTTCCGAGTAGCAAGCTTGTTGTATTGCCTAGGGGAAAGCGTTCTTTGGTAACTATCGCCCAAACAAAATCCCGACTTCGAACTCCAGATCTACTCTCTTAACTCTCCCCGCCGCAATTTGGATCCCTTCGTTTTTTTTTTTTTAATAAATTAACCGCGGATCAAGTTTCAACAACCCGTCACTTGCCTGCCTATTTAGTAGTATTATTAATATTTTATGTTAGATAAATAGAAATTGTTCTTTTCTGATATCTTCATTGGCAAGTTATTGTTTTCAATATTTTCAATTATGACCGTAGGCAAAATGTTGATCGTATTTATGCTATATTTCACATGGGTTATAACAAGTACTTGATTTAGTTATAACATATTGAATGCAAAATCCACAGTTTCTCTTCTCCTACAAATTTTATTGTTTGGCGAAATTGCAAAAAGCGAAACAATTTGAGTTCACGAATTCCTAATTAATAACAATATATAACATCTTATTATTAATTTATGATTTTATAATGATTTAAACAAAAACTAACGTATTTAAATTTCATGGTCACATAAAAATAAAGCTTCTTTCAATTATTCTCGATTAGTAAGTTTTGTGATTATTCATACAACAGGCTCATTAACTTTTAGTTTAGAATTAAAATAAACATGGACAATGTCATTCAAAAACATATATAGACATAATAATAAGGGGGATATTCGGAATGTACATAAGTTTCATATTGACAGCCCCAAGCATCCGCTAAAATATCATCCGATCCGCTACGTTTTGTAATTTTATTAATCCGTCTATATGTAGGTGGATCGATTTTTAGGTCTAAATCTACCCGTGAATATTTTTCTTGTCACACTAGTATTAGTTTTAAAGTGGGACGGATACCAAAAACATAGATCCGTCCATGCGAGCGAGGACCAATTACAATTTACAAGGAGATGCAATACTAATTTGGGTATTTAATCACAAACCAATAAAAATTAATATTTGAGAATCCTTACTATTAATACTATAAAAGCTACTTAGAATTAATTCAATTGTCATTTCCTTATCAATTGAAGTTTTTTTTTCTTTTTCTTTTTCGTTCCGAGTTTTCATAAATGTTTTTATGCATGAGCGGATCCCAGTGCAGCCAAGAGTTTTTTTTTTCATATATATATTGAAAGTCCCGAAATCAATATCAATTGAATTATATATATATATATATATATATATATATATATATATATTTTAATGTTGAAGGTAACACATAAATGCTACTGAAATATCATAAAGTTAATCTCGCTCTTATGTAATAGTATGCACATCACACAAAAGAAGTAAATCACTCTAGACTATGGGGTGTTTACTTATTTGTAATAACTTCAGCTTTTTTAAGTTTTTAAATTAATGAAAAATTAGTAAAAATAGTCTAGAGAATTTGTGGGTGTTTCAAAAATTATTTAAAAATAAGAAAAAATAGTGTTTGCAAATATTTTAGAATCTAATAACTTATTTTGACATTTGGAATTAAAATGTCCATTTCACCCTTAAGATTAAATAAACTTTTTATAATTTTTATCTTTTATTTCTTACATTTGACACGTTATATTTGAGATCTAGATAAGGTACTATATATCATTTACAATTGAAAATATTAAATACATTTGTAAATTAATAGTATATTCTAATTAAAATACATTTGAAATCAATATTTACGTAAAGTTTAAGCTTCATAACAGAATTATTTAAATGCATTTGTAAATTTAAACAAGTTCAATTATTTCAATACCTAATGCTCCAAACATTAAAATATTTACCTGTTGCTCCAACGTTAATCATGAAAATCTTATTAAGAACCCACTTTATCCAAACTTATACTATTAATTAATATATAAAGAGCAACTTAGCCCAGCACATAAACTATGAAATACTGAATATGTCGTTGATGGTATGTATTAAACTACTTAGCCTAACCGACGCACTTTCGAGTGATCCGAAGAAAGCTGGTTCAAAAATGTGAAGCAAGAAAAACAGTCGGAGAAAATGACCAAACTGCACTTCTACTTGTACGATCTACTTCAGGGTAAGAATGTAACTTCAGTCCAGATAGCCCAATCCAACACTTCGAACTCTTCACCCACTGCTTTCGGGTTGCTGAATTCTGTGGATGACCCGTTAACTGTGGAACCCGAATGAGCTCTAAACGGGTGGGCTATCTTAAAGGATTGTACGGAACGACGTCGTTGGAAGAGGTGGACCTTCTAATGGCTATGACATTCGTTTTCACAGATGAAATATACAATGGTAGCTCCATTTCGATTTTGGGCCACAACCCGCACGCGAATTTGTATCGAGAGTTACCCATCGTTGGTGGGTCGGGTTGGTTTCGCCTCGCACGAGGAGTTGCTACATTGCAGACGTACTATTACAATGTTAAGACAGGAAATGCTACAGTAGAGGTTGATGTTGTGGTTCTACATTATTAAGTATTTCTGTATTTTCTATTATCAAAGTGTTGAAATAAAAATATTAAAACTCTATAAGTTTTAATATTATAAGTGGGAAGTGGATTGTTTTGGTTTTTAGTATATATATATATATATATATATATTTTTGATTTGAGGAACCCGCAGCCGCTACCTTCGGTGCGCTATTGCATTTTTTCTTCTGCAAACCACACAGACACAGAAGAGTTAAACCACCCTTAATGTGGCAGAGTGATTGCATTTTTTCTTCTGCAAACCACACAGACACAGAAGAGTTAAACCACCCTTAATGTGGCAGAGTGACAGACTTGCATTTTTTCTTCTGCAAACCACACAGACACAGAAGAGTTAAACCACCCTTAATGTGGCAGAGTGGTTGCATTTTTTCTTCTGCAAACCACACAGACACAGAAGAGTTAAACCACCCTTAATGTGGCAGAGTGACAGGCTCACACATAGCGTGTCCAGTGAGAATTGAACCATGACCTATCGGTCCCGGACCACCTACCTTCACCGCTATGTCATCCCAAGGGGACAGTTTTTAGTATATGTTTTTAATATTATATCACGTTGATGTAGGACAACAACATGTATAGATCAAATATACTACTCTTATATTAATCAGTGTAACTATCGACGTCTACATATGAATCAAACAGTTCATACTCATAGAACAATAAGTCATCACCGATTTGCATCTACTTTTTACTAGCAAATTAAAATATGTCACTTGGAGAGTTCAACAATTACCTCTAGTTAGCTTATATGTTTTTTTCTCTTCCTGATACTGTAAATTCATAATAATACTTAATAATATAGCTAATTCACGTATTTTTTTAAATTTTATTATCATGAATTTACAATATTACTCCTATTTTGTTATCTCTTAATACCTATTTTCTGATATAGATGTTGATAAGAAATACTACATGATTAATTTACAATCTCGTCGATTTCACCTCGACCCTGACACGAGGTTGCCACATTGAAAACATTTATTTCATAAAATATATAATCATGCTGGGAATATCACAGACAGTAGAGGTTGATGTTGTGATTCTCCATTATTGAGTATTTAGATGTGATTCTCCATTATTGAGTATTTAGATTATAAAAGTACTGAAAAAAGCGGTTTTTCTATAACAATATTTTTGGCGGCCTAATAGGGTTGTAAACTAACCAAATATTTTTGATTCGATTTGGTATTCATATTCGAATATTGATATTCGTATTTCAATTTTTGATATTCGAGTTTGAATATAAATATTCGATTTGATTCGATTAGTATTCAAATACGAATACAAATTTATGATATTCGAAAATATTCGATTAAATATAAATATGTAATACATTTATAAAAATATTTATATATTAAATATGTTTTATAAAACTTATTATAAATTTGTTTCTTAAAAATATTAATTTTGAATCGAATAGTTTTGAATCGAATCGAATAGCATTAAATACGTACCAAATTCCAACTGAATATTCGAATAATATTGTTTATAAAATATTCAATAAAAAACGAATCGAATATTTGAATTGAATCGAATATTTCTAATATAAATAATGAATCGAATACGAATCAGCTTTAATATTCGAGAATGAATCGAATATGAATTAAATACCGAATCGAATACTGTGCTATTTGATTCGATTCGATTCAGGCTATAAACGAAAAGTTATATGGATGATGGATCTGTAATTTTCACGAATTTGATCATTCTTTGGTGGTATTTATAATTGATTAAATTATTCTTTGAGACTGCAACAATTTATCTTATGAACCCCAAGAAAAAACCACATTTTCTAAAGAAATAGGGCTCTTCCATCAGTTTGATTCGACTCCCAAGGAGCATCTCCACCGACGACGACGATTTATTCGTGAGTATATGCCTTCTTATTCTTCTTCCTAGTCTCCAGTTTTGCAGTTAAGATTCTCTAATTGAGTTCTCTGTTATATTGGATCTTAACTGAGAATATATAATGAATCTTAACTGTTATTCGATTTTAACTAATTTGGGGTTAAGAAACCTAGTATGGGTTCATGGATTTTGAATACAAATAATCTGGAATAGGAAGTTATATATGAGTTTCAATAATTGCTGTTGTTTGGCCGATGGCTTGTAGAGAAAGGATTGAAGGTTTATGAAGACATTATTATTGTTGGCTTCTATATAGAAGAAAACCCTTGCCTTCTTAGATAAACTGATGTTCTCCTTGTTCACTTGTTTCCTTTTTCCCAGGTTAAATATTGAATTTTTAGCCTCCATAAATAGTATCTCTGTTCTTGGTATAACCATGTCCGGTACGAGATCTACACCATCATCATCGTCTTCTTCATCTCCTCCATTGCCCAGCTCATCTTCCAATGAAGAATTCCTTTTGGACACTTCACTCCCCATGGATATGATAATCAACATCCTATCGAGGCTTCCAGTAAAATCTCTATGTAAGTTCAAATGTGTTTCGAAGAAATGGCTAGAATTAATCACAGACACACGCTTCGTTTCTACGCACAGAGAGATGTGTCTAAGCAACCCAAACAAATTATTGTTGAAAATTACCTACATGAGAAAATGCATTAAAGTTGATTTTTGTGCGTTAAGCATTGATGTGTTTTGTAAGGATCATGAATTTTCTATGTTCATAAACAATATAAACAACGAGTTTGGGTACATTAAGATGTTGCCCTCAAAGGGGGGTCTTATTTGCTTTATGTCGGATACTGGGTTTTATGCTTGTAATCCTAGTACACAGGTGATGGTGAAGTTGCCCGAGTTTGGTTATTGTCCGACTTACTTTTCGAGAGTAAGTGCTGGTATGGGGTATATCAAGGAGAGGGATGAGTACGTTTTGGTGCATTTGTACGATAGAAACGAGGATGAGCACTTTGCTATCTTGGGGTGTGAGGTGTTGAGATTGAGAGATGGGATGGATTGTTCGTTGAAGGTTGTAGATGTAGATTGTCCGTATGTTGTTGGGTGGGGAGTTTTGGTTGAGGATGTTTTCTATTGGATTAATTGGGATGAAGTTAACCAAGAAGGGAATGAGCATGCCGTTGTGTCTTTTGATTTGGGAAAGGAGGAGTTTAGTACTCTGCCTCCTCCCAGAGTATGTTTCGACGATCTGTATTGTTCTTGGTCTCTTGTCGAATTAGGAGGGAGGTTATGTTTGGTGGGCAATGCGGCAAAGCTACCAGCTATGAACATATGGGTGCTGAATGATATTGAGAATCACCAGTGGGTTTTAGAGTATCGTATCCCGATGGATGGGTGTCATGACATTCTGAAATCCGTTGTTCCATTGGATTATCGAGATGGGAAAATCTTGATAGATGCAAAGCTAGAGACTCTTTTTTACTATGACACGAAGAAGAAGAAGTATATCAAGAGGATGGACCATGTGATGGCAGGAAAGTGGGATTCTCTTAGGCTCTACACCGAAAGCTTCTTTTCCTTTAAAAAAATAGATACTTGATGTTTGATGCTAAACTAGTTTGCTCTTGAGCAGCATTTAGGTTGAATTTTATACGACATTTATCACTTTAATCTTCTGGCTTGGCTTTCTGTTGGAACCCTAGTTCTCATTTTTGAGATCATTCAAGAAAATGGTAGTTTTTTTTTTGTCTTATGAGCTCAATGGGACAGTTTCTTTTTTGCTTATGGTTTTTACTTTTTCTGTCATATTAATCTGCTATTCACTCTGGAGTCTTCTTTCGATATGGTGGTGTTGTTTCTTCCCAAGCTGAGTACTTATAATTCATATGGTTTGGCAGCTTGTCTCTGAATTTCTTCCATCTTGATTGTTTTCTTAATGCTATTCTTCATTGATGATTGGAGGAGGTAGATTTCCAATGAAATTCTGAATGAAATTGAAGAAACTCGAAGTTGATTTTGTAGTGGCTATCAGCTGAGAAACTACTTGTGGACAAGTATATGTATTCTTGAAAGTGGTAATATACACTATTAGCCAAATAAGTTATTTAGTCACAATTTTAGCCTTCCACTATACTAAAGACCAATATAGTCATTTCACTCTACTTTTGTCATAAATCTAATCATTTGTCTGCTTTTCTTACATGCTCAGACAAGATTCGATAATGATGTCAGAGGGGCTGAAGGAACAAGTACAAGGCCGATGGGAGTCGAGGGAATATTCATAATTTAATTCAAAATTGAACTGGGCCGACTATTGAAGGGCCGAATCCCATCGGCTGTCCTTAGGCCCAGCCATCGACCCTTGTAATTGCTTGATTTCTTTCAAGTGGTTCGGCCGATTTACCCTCTCGGCCTATAGAGGGACGATGGATGGCTGCAGACTATGATGGCTGGGCCGAGGGAAAATATTGTCTATTACTATTTTGGGCAATAATTTTATTTCTTTCGCATGGCCCTCCATCGGCCTCCATAGGCCCTCCTCCGGCTCTCTATGTTTCAAATGAAAAAAAAAAATTATGTTGGCAAAAATTCCTACAACACCATCCCAAATAATTAAAAAATATGATTGAAGATAAAAAAAGAATTTAATAGCTAAAATTATGTTTTGTTATAGTGTAGGGCTATAATTATTAATATAGCTTATACGGTTAGTAGTGCAAATGGCTGAAAAGTGAAACTTACATAGCAGGTTTTGTCCTAAACTCTCTCTCCAGTTTTGGAGAGAGATGAGACTGTTTCAAAGACTTGTCTGATAGCTTTGTTAATTGTGGAGGTATTGAAATTAGAAATCATGCTAACAGAGTTTAATCTACTTTTGATGATTAGTGGTACTAGTATAATTTAAATTAAAGCATCATTTATTTTTTATTTCATAAAACTCGACTTAATTCGAACTTTAACCTAATAATTTTATTTTAACTAAATACTTTTTGTACAAAATATTTGGACATATTTTGATCTAATATTTTTATAAAAAGTAACTAAATATAAAGTTTTTATTATACAATTTAAAATATATTTTTAATGTCATTCTAACAAAAATAATAATCAATTTTTTAAAATAACTTTGGATATTTAAAATTAGAACCCAAAAAAAAAAAAAAGAATTAAGTTTTTAGGTATAGTCTTTTTTCCACACGGCAATATATATATATATATATATATATATATATATATATATAGATATCAAAAGGAAATATTAATATTTAGAGAATTAGTTTTTGGGAAATTTTGCTAATTAGCATAAATTAACTCGTATCCTTCCACTAAAGGACTTATGGAGAAAATATCATTTTTGGTCTGTTTATCTTGGTGTCCTATTCACTTTGACAAGTTATTTTGGTCGAGTCCAATTTTAGTATATTAATTTGGCAAATTTTCCGTTTTAAAAATTGGTCAAATTTGTCTAATTTTGATTCTTTGGATTAATAAAAAATATTTTAAAAAATATTTTTGTCTTTTATAATATAAATATCTAGTTTTAACCCATTATGTTTAAAAAAATAAAAAATGGGGTTGATATTTTTTAATATTTATTATTTTTAGAATTTTCTCAATCATCCTAATCTATTTTCGAGTCGGATTTTCTTAAATTGTTCGACAAACAACATAAGCAATATTAAGAAAAATAATCTACCCAATTTTTGATTTTTTTTTAAATATGATTGGTTAAATCTGGACATTTATAATATAAAAGACTAAAATTAATATTATAAGTATGTCCTAATATTAAATATATGATTTGTAAATATTTTTTATTAATCCAAAAATTTGACAAATTTGATCATTTTTTTTAAATGGACTAAAAAGGAATTATTTATCAAATTAACAAATTAAAACTAGACTCGGCCAAAATAAGGGGTCAAAGTGAATCGGGCGTCAAAATAATGGACCAAAAAGATATTTTCCCAAAATTATGCAACACTAGAATAATCCCTTTAGGAGGGTCAAAATAAACAATTCATTCATGCGGAAGTGTTACGATTTTAATTTATCAGTTAAACTACACTTGGAAGAAAATCAGTCAATATAATAAGGAAAAAAGAAAAGAAAAATAGTAATGGCTTGTTTGAGCCTTTGAGGTATTGGGCTGCTCAACTTGCAAATGCAAACAAATAGGGCACTCCATATATTAGGTCTTTTAGTTTTTGAGAAATATCAAGTGGGCTATTTTAGATACTGCAAACAAAACCAACTAAAATGAAATATCCAACTTAAATTATAGGGAAGATTCAGAATTTTATGCAAAATACATTTTTTTTCCCACTAATGAGGCTCAACCTGCATTAAGGTGCCAATTCTACAATTTTAAGGAGATTAACTTTTTTGAAAAAACAATAAAAATGGGATGAAATATTTAATCTTGGGATGCTGCATAATTGATTATCTAAATTGCCGTTGCAAATAGCGGTCGGAGGTTTCAATTGTTAAAAGCTATATTGCACGGATACTTCAAAAACATTAATGTATTGTGTCGGACACGTGTTAGATACTCAAACACGACACAACACGACACTTCAATTGTGTCCAATAGATTTATATACACATAATATCTATTTCTATTAAAAATATACAAAATTAATTTATTTTACACTTGATTTTATATTTTTAAATAAATTAGTGCCCGTGTCGTGTCCTAAATTTTTAAAAAATATCGTGTCCCGTATCTGTATCGAGTCGTGTCATGTGTCCTGTATCCGTGCAAACTAGGTTAAAAGAGAATAAATTATAGGGATAATGACCAAATAAAGCACGATTTTTTCTGATTTTTGCAATTTTAACACAAACTTGTAAACTTGGCGAATTAAAGCACGAAGTTTCAATTTTTTGCAATTCGACACACCTCGATCCCCAATTTTTTTTCGGCCACCGGAAAGCTTAGGTGGATGATATGAGTTTTTTTTTGTCTTACAAATACTGCAGCCAAATAAATTTATAATGTGTGAACACTTGCACATAAACTATACTGGACAAGTACAGTGACAAGCAATAGGTCGATCATCAGAGAACGAGTGATTAATCAACTATCTCTACTGACCTACAGGGTTTGGCTAGTAGCCACCATAAGTTTTGGGTATTCTAAAACTAGGCAAAAATGTAACATACAATAATTGACAGACAAATAACAGTTATAAAAGCAATTCAGCCAAGGTAATTCCACACCACCTCCTGTCTGATCCTAGATTACTATATGAATCAATTTAGTCAAAGTTATTTGGCCAGGACGTTGTGTTGAGCACAAGGGCGTCCATTCCTTCTATTAAGCTGAGACTATCATGTTGAGCATAGAAACAGTCATCTACCCAAGTAACTACCCTACCTTGTTGAGCAATGACTAAGGAGGCACTAAGGAGCATTAAGAACAGAGGAACCAGATCAAGGCATCTACCGATGTTGAGCATTCAAAGTAGAAAACCTACAAAATTTACATATGCCGAGAAAGATGGTTACCTACCCAGATTGATCAGATCTAAACATTTCTCAACTATCTTAAACAAAGTTCAACTAAAACCTTAACTAAACCGATTATTAAGCACGTTCTTACATCTCACGAATACTAAAGGATGGTACTTCATTACCTCGGCCAGATTTGAGGACTTAGCTATACATATTGACTAATGACACAAAACTAAGCATATAGAAGTAAGACATGAAGCATATCTGAGAACTAAAACTAGAATAGTAAACTTTCTTTAAACGGTAAGAAACTAGCGTGAGAATATAACTAAAAACGACAAGAAACAACATGGCATGAAATCGAAAGTACTGAGATCTAAAAGCATGGTATATTCGAAGGAAAAGAAGTTAGCATCATTCTAAAGGTGACAAAGACAGAATGCAGAGAATAAATGAAGTAATTCGCACGTGCACATTAGCAGATTTAAAGTTAAGACCGAAAACATAAATGCAACAAATTAAGACTGAAATTAAGTGCTGAAATTAAAGCTAACCGATAACATATATAAAAGCAAGTCTTTTCGTCTCGAGAGCTTCGAGCTATGCTAGACGAAATATAAAGAGTATTCTTAAGTTACATCAATGGTGAAATTTGAAGTATTTTCGAGAGAGGGGGAACGAGCTAAGCTAACTATGTATGTAAGTATGAAAAATTATCCTTGATTAGCTTCCTTCCTCTCTCTTTTAGCTCCTAGAAATATCCGTCTCGGTAGGTGTGAGTTCACCGTTCCAAGTATGGTCTGGCCGGTCAAAGTCGGCCTAAAATGTAGCTTCTAGCGACCTAGTTCCCGCCATACTTTGATAAGAAGACGTGGGTCGGATTTGTGGGCCTCGCTTTCACTTGATTCTTCTTATTTCCGGCCCAAGAGAGAATGCATTAATTCTCGTCCTCTACTGACCCTTTTTATCCGCATTCAGGCAATTTCGGTATTTTGGCCCGTAATCTTCCAATACTAGTTGCATCACCTTTTTCTCCACTTTTATCCTATTCTAAGCTAAAAATCTGTATATTCACAACACTAAACACACAAATTAAATGGATAGATGCGCTACAAATCTAGGCTCATCAGTGGACTACGTAGACAATACCAAACGAAAGCGCGAAGATGAAGGAAATGATAACAAGTGTTTTCTATTGAAGGTCGTATCCAACTCTTTGTCTTTTTGATTAATTGTTTCAATTAGTTGATTATGTTGTAAAGTTTTTTAAATCGTGTTTATATTATCCAAAAACAACGTCGTTCATTTTTAACCATCTCGACAAAAAGGTCCAACTTGGCAACCACGTGTGCAAAGCGACATTGTTTTCGTATTGCCAGAAAAGTTTGGCCACAACCACAAACCAATTGGAATATACTCACCTTCACAAAAAATACAGATAGAGACAGTCACGGGCAACAACAACCAAAAAGGCGATATATTTTAAGACACAAAACGCTCACAAAACCTCAAAAAAGCGCATTTTCCTTCGAAAGCAACTTGTGGCTTACAAACTCTACATAAATATGTCAGTGGAACCACCCGTGATCTCTCATCACATTCCATTTCCTTGTAAAGACGAATTTAATTATTTACAAATTCGTCACAATAATCCATTAATTTGCAACCAACTCCACAAATTTAGTCACACCATTTCCAATTCTTCTTCACTCCCTCCATCAATCTCTGCGGATAGCCATGTTCAGACATTTCCTTCATCTTGCAATCTTTTTGCTGCTGTTGATGAGTTCGAGCTCCGTTCACTCGCACAGTAAAGGCCTCCGGCGATCGGGGAGGAGATCACCGGCGAAGAATGCGACGGTGGTTGATTACTCGGAACAGCAGTTCATGAAGTGGGTTAATTTCGTGGGAGGATTGAAGCATTCGGTGTTCAAGACTGCCAAGAATAAGCTCTTCCCTTCTTACACACTCACCGTCGATCAGAATCCAGCCACCGGAGATTTCACCACCATTCAAGATGCTATCGACTCTCTCCCTTCCGTCAATCTAGTCCGAGTTGTCATCAATGTTCATGCAGGGATTTACTCGTCAGTCCTCTGTCTCTGTCTCTCTCTCCCCCGATCACTCTCTCTCTTAGTCACTTTCTCTCTCTTGTTTTGTGGGTTAGAATCTGAGAAAAACAAACACGAACTGGGGTCATGAAAATGCGCTTCCTTTTGTCTTCTTTTTATTAGTAGTAAATAATAAATATTTAATTCGAAAATGGAATTAATTTTGCAGGGAGAAGGTAACAATTCCACAGTTGAAATCTTTCATTACAATAGAAGGCGCCGGAGCAGACAAGACAATAGTTCAATGGGGCGACACGGCGCAGACCGTCGGTCCGAACGGCCGGCCGGTCGGCACGTACGGCTCCGCCACGTTTGCAGTGAATTCTCCGTATTTTATAGCGAGGAATATCACGTTCAAGGTTTGTAATCGAATTCTCGAGCTCTTTGTGTCATGCATGCTCCTTAATTAAAAAATTGTTCGTGTATAAAATAGAATACGACGCCGGTGCCGGCGCCGGGCGCGGTCGGGAAGCAGGCGGTGGCGTTCCGCATATCGGCGGATACGGCGGCGTTTGTGGGGTGTAGATTCTTGGGGGCGCAGGATACGCTATACGATCACGTGGGAAGGCATTATTACAAAGATTGCTACATCGAGGGATCGGTAGACTTCATCTTCGGAAATGGACTTTCCTTGTTCGAGGTACTTGATCTAATTTCAAGAATTCACCAAAACTCGTCTAGATTTTATGTGTATAATTGGAATTTTTTTTTAAAGTTAATTTTGAAATTTTGAATTTTCTATTTCGGATTCTGATTATTTTCAACCTTGAGATTGCAAATTCTATCACTCTCCCCAAATTAAAGATTTCATCCCCTAAATATTGATTCTGGATCGGCCCGTGATCGTGTAGAATTGCGACGTGCACGCAATAGCTCCGGTGACAGGAGCGGTGACGGCGCAGGGTAGGAGCAGCATGCTAGACGACACGGGGTTCTCATTCGTGAACTGCAGAGTGACAGGCTCCGGCGCACTATACCTCGGGAGGGCGTGGGGCCCTTTCTCTCGAGTCGTCTTCGCCTACACTTACATGGATAATATTATCATTCCAAAAGGCTGGTTCAATTGGGGCGATCCCTCAAGAGAAATGTAAGTCCTCTCTATTTTTCTTTTTTTACTTTAATTTCTTGAATTTTATGTTTCGGGATGATCTAATTGATAGAGTAGACGAGTTTTCGAAAGTCGCGAGTACCCCCACCAATAGTGCTTACACTATCAACTCTAGAGATAGGCGATAGCATTAACAATTCCTTTACTGAATCCTCCATACAAACACGCACGCACATATATTATATAGTATGACATTTATAGTATATATGAGGTGATATGGTCTGCAACATATCCACCTTAATTTGTTTGTCCTAACAGAGACCACTATCTTCTCTTTAACCATATGTATACGTCTTTTTTCACTTTATTTTTTGTTTATGCCAAGAATCGGCGTATTTTAGTAGTTCCCATCACATCATCTTGACCACTCATTTTGTCACCATGTATATGGGTTGGTGGTATTTGTATCTTGTGATGTACCTTTAGTGCACTAGTCACTTGTAGGAATTCTACTTATACCTACTTTTAATTAATTACTTCTTCCGTCCCATAAAAAAATATTTTTTTTCCTTTTCGAATCGTCTCATAAAAAGTGTATTATTTATTAAAAATACAAATAATATATGGACCAAAATTAATAGGTAAAAGGTCAAATAATATACAACACACAATCTCATTTTCTTAATCTCCATGCTCCATAAGGAAGTACTATTTTTTTCATTTACAGTAAATTGACGATTTTATACCTTTACCTCAATTTTATTTATATTGTGGTAAAAGTAATCTGCAACCGCTGTCTTAATTTATTGAATTTTTTTTCTTGTGTCCGTCCACTTTTTTCCAACTTTTATTTGAGCTTTGGAACATGATGAGAGAAGATAAGAATGAAACAATAAATTACACTCGAGGATAAGATTATAAGTGTTATGTCTTCATAGTATTCTTCCCCTTTATAAAAGTGTTTGAATCGTAATCACACTATTCCCAACTCAAAAAAGACCAGAGAATCGGATAATAGAATCCCTCCTTTTTATATATTTTAAATTTTAATAGTGCAATCTTTGTAATTAGTTAAACATGAATATGTTGCGAATAAATTATGAAGATAAATATATTTATTTGTTATTTCATAAAATATGAACATGTGTTGAACTGGGGCAGGACTGTGTTCTATGGGCAATACAAGTGTAGTGGGCCAGGTGCAAATTTTGCAGGAAGAGTTTCATGGTCTAGAGAACTAACGGATGCTGAAGCCCAGCCTTTTGTTTCCCTCACTTTCATTGATGGATCTGAATGGATCAAAATGTAATCATTCATAATTTACGAATATCTCAGTAAATAATATTTACTCGCTAAATAATACTGCCTCCGTCTTAAAATTCTTGTCTGCTATTTCATTTTGGATTGTCCCAAAATTCTTATCCACTTTCCTTTTTTTGTAAATTATTACACACAACTTTTTTGTGGGACCCACAACTTTATAACAATCTACACATAACTAACAACTCTCCTTAAAAACCGTGCAAAAAGTAAATTGGACAAGAATTTTGGGACGGAGGGAGTAATTACTTTTTTTACTTCCTAAAAAGGTGATTTACATATATCTATTATTGTATTTAACTTTTTTTTTATTTTTTACTCTATCCGTTCGGCTTGATTTTGTTTTTCTTTTCTGATTGTTCCGCTTGATTTGTCTTGTTTCTTAAAATAAAAAATAATTACTATGCAACTTCCACTTTTTCTTTGTGGGGCCTACCTATAAAACCAATCACACTCATCGTAATTTATGTGAAAAAAAGACAAGTCAGACATATTAATTTATGTGCCTAAAAAGTTAGGAACAATAATTTAGAAGTCTACTATGAGAATGACTTGGGTTTGATATTCATATATCATATTTAGTAGGTGGATTTTGGTTCTCTACTATGGATATCAAACCCATATGAGCATGGATTTTACAAGCTTCTCCCCTAGTTAAAAAAATTAATTAAAACATTCTACTATGGGTTCTTATTCCCTAGCATTTACTTAGGTTTGATAATTGAAACACATATGTGTTTTACTAGCTTCTCCCCGAATTTTTTATGCATTATTTCTGAAAAATAAAATTAATTTTATAATACTTAGTTAAAAAAAATTAATTAAAACTTAGATTTTATCAAATAATATTATATTATTTAAAAATATTTTAACAATTTAAAAAAAATGTTTAACTTTTATAAAATGTAACTAACTTTGTAAGAACGTAATTTTATAATTTTTTTACAAAATATTTATTTATTTATTTGTAAATATTTAAAATAGAAGATATTATGCTTTTTATTTAAATATTCTTATATTAATTTTCATAAAATAAAAAAATGACTCATAGCATTATTATTTAAAATATTACAATATTAACAAAAGTTATATATTCTTATTGAAGCCTAATTACAACCAAACATGATATTTTGTTATTATATCAATTAACTAGTAAATGATAAATACTATTAAAGAAATTAGTCATACACATACTCAATCGTCCTACTATCTATTATCATTGTCATACTCAAATTCTTATCAAACGAATCCTAATATTGGAATAGATGGAGTATTAGAAGTTTGCATAGACAGGGAACGGAACATTTGATGTGGGCTAGGCCTGTCAATTTGGTCACATCAAACTAAATCAAATCGATTTTCGTTTCATCAAAAAATTGACTCTTTATTTTTATACAAGGATTATCCATGCACGACACTAATATGAAGTGTTTAACAAATTCCTAATTATTATTCCTGCCATGTTATAACATTGCTTTATATATGCACGGGCAGCTTCAGGAAGTAGATGGCTCTAAATCGTTCAAAGTTTTAGAAATTTCTTTATTTAAAAAAAAAAAAAAAAGCTTTGCGGATATGTATTTAGTTTTTGAAAAAAGAAAATAAATAAGAGTAGATTCAATATCCCATCCAGGTTTTTCACATAGAACCAAATGCATGAGAATTGAAACTGGTGATAGCCGTTTACACCAAATAATCCTGCAAAATTGCTAGAACCAAAATTAGTATAGCAACAAGTATCGAATACAGGGAACAGAGTATTTTAGACCTAAAATTCCTATTAATCAAGTTTTGGTTAGGGACCACGCAATGTTTTGGGAATTTTCTAAACTAAAACAAAAAAGTAAATAGCAAGAATTAAACACGAAGTAAACTTATGCAAATAAAACGGGTCCAGCAAGATGATTCACACACATTCGCAATCGATCACTGACACTATTAATTAATTAATCCACTTAAATCAATTGGTTGTAGGACACCGTAATTAAACTGACATATCCCATATTCCCCCTTAATTATTCGGTAATCGCCATGGTGGGCATTGAAACGCCTAATTCTCTAAATTAGATGCAACCTACGTTGGTGGACAATCAATAAATTTAACATCTAATCAGCTTTAAGAACTAAGGGAACCCAATTTAGGAGCCTACTCGTATAGTGGACATTTAATAGTCTCCTATCAAATTAATTCAGTTGTCCTAAGAACAATTTGCTACTTATTTAGTCTAATCCCACGAGAAATGATGGAAGTACTAAATTAGCTATGAATTAAACTAACCTAGGATGATCAAGCCTAAATTAATTAATTCAATTAATTAAACCTAGATTAATTCAGAACCTAAATGATTAATTTTAAGTCATAGTCTCACGAAAATAAGGTGGTGTGTGTTTCACATCTCGCCGGCCCTTAAAAGACTTAGCTACGCGTATCGGCCAGACTTACCAGACAGACCGGTTTACTCACTACAAAAATTATGCAATTTACAGACGGAAAAAAACACGGGTCGACTTACCGACGGAATGTGAGCCGCTCGATTTACCGACGGAATACCGACGGATTTTTTCCGTCGGCCACTTACCTACAGAATAATCCGTCGTTAAATATTGAATTTCAAAAATTATTTTTTTTTAATTTTATTGCCGTCGGAATATTCCATCGACAAAGTTAAATTATTATTTATATTTGTATTTAAATTTAAAATATAAATTTACCTACGGAAAATTCCGTCGGTAAAATAAATTTTAATTTATTTAAATTGATTCTTTAATTAAATTTTGAACGAATCCGTCGGTGAAACCTAAATTAATTTACGGGTAGAAGCTCGCTGAACCAGAACACAATTTTTCCCCTTCGCTGTTCCTACGCCGCCGCCCTCGCTCCGTTGCCGCGCCGCCGTCGCCTCCGCCGCCCCCACGCCATCTTTTCGCCCCGTAAGTTCCATCGAATTTGAAAATAAATTTTGATTTTGGTTGTGCAAGATTTAGGTTTTTGATTTTGGATTCTGAATTTAGGAATAAAAGTACTACCTGTGTTGAGTTCTGCAATCGTTTCCAATTTTTTTTATGGAATGAGATTTGCAGTGGTGGTGCTTGTGTGAAATCGGAGTTGCCTTATTTCACCCATATAATATCTGTAGTGTATCTATATGTTTGTATGTGTTGGATATGGAAATACGGTTGTCAATGCGTTTGGATCTCGATCAGTTTCAGAATTTTTTTATCGCATCTGTGTTATTTTGAAGCGGAAATCGGTAGTTTTTCTGAGATTTGCATGGACTGGAATTCTCCACGTTACTCATCAGATTTTGTTTCAAGAACATTTTTTAATTGAGAGTGCCGAAGATAGTCAAATTAAATTATTCAAGTTAGAATAAAATATTCAACTTATTAGTTTTTCAAATACGTGGTTAGTTTGCTTTGACCTGGAAAACTGCAATGCTATTTATTGATAGATCTAGCAAAGTGTACGTACAATTTATAAAAATATGTTTTTTCCCCTCTAAATAACAGAATATGGCATGCCTTTCAAAGTCTTAGATATAGAGCTTTTGATGCTCGTGTGTTTACACAGGATTGGAGTGAGCGTAGAACTTTTAGTGAACAATATTAATCAGGATTTAAAATAATGAGTCGTTCGTGGATGTATACACGGTAGGCAGTAGACGGTTCATTGAATCCTCAATTTGTGAATGACATTGAGGATTTCATTGATTGGGCAAGTAGCCAGACAGCTTATACGGACAGGAAAAAAATTAGATGTCCGTGGAAAAATTATAAGAATAAGCTGTTTTTGACTACACAAGTTGTAAGAGAGTACGTTTATATGGAGGGATTCGTTAAAAAATATAAAGTTTGGTCATCTCAGGGGAAAAACACGTAACCCTAAATGAGCAAGCTACGAGAAACGTGCAAAATGACACGTCGACCTCCTATCAAATGATGGTAATGGATCATGTTGGGCCAAATTATAATGATGCGGATATTGAGGAGGCGCCAAATAATGATGCAAGCAAGATCTATGAAATGTTGCAGGCAGTCGACACGGAGTTGTGGCCTGGTTGTGAGACCTACTCACAATTGTCTGCAGCAGTTCAGATGATGAACTTGAAGGCTGAGAATCATATGTCGCAGAGGGGCTATGACAGGATGAGTCAAATGATCAAGGATATGCTTCCCTAAGGAAATTTGATTCCTAATAACTTCGATGAGTCTAAGAGATTGCTTAGTGGCATGGGGTTGCCGGTAGAGAAGATTCATCGTTTTCCAAATTCTCGCATGATCTATTGGCGGGAAGATAATGAACTGGAGAGTTGTAAGTTTTGCGGTACCTCGCGATATTTAGATTACAATCCGAAATCTAGTAGGAAAGGGAAGAAAAAATTAGTGGCCGCTAAGAAAATGTACTACTTTCCCGTATCCCCTACACTCCGACGGATGTATGCATCTAATGCAATCGCTCCTCACATGCGTTGGCATGCTTCATCGATGGACGATGGAGTGATGCGTCATCCCGCGAACTCTCCAAGCATGGAAGCACTTGGACTCGACGTTTCCCGATTTTGCCTCGTAGATTCGAAATGTTAGATTAGGTCTTTCTACAGACGGTTTTCAAACATTTACTCAATTTGGGAAACAATAACTCTTTGTGGCCGTTTATTCTAACTCCTTATAATCGCCGCCTGGCATGTGCATGAAGGATCAATTCATGTTTCTCACGGTGTTGGTGCCTGGACCTCGAAATCCAAAAGATAACTTGGATGTCTTTCTACAGCCGTTGATAGCCGAATTATTGGAGTTGTGGGAAGAAGGCGTGTCTGCGTATGATGTTTCAAAGAAGCAAAATTTCAATATGCGAGCTGCTTTGCTATGGACCATTAGCGACTTTCCGGCCTACTCAATGTTGTCTGGATGGAGTACAGCTGGGAAATTCGCATGCCCACAGTGCATGGAACAATCAGATGCATTTTATCTTGAGAAGAGTGGTAAAATGTCGTGGTTTGACAATCATAGAAAGTTTCTACCACTAAGTCATCCTTTCAGACGAAATAAGAATGCTTTCCTGAAAAATAAAGTTGTAGCACGTTCACCCCCTGACATGAGAACATGAGAAGATATACTTAGTCAAATTGAGGCTGATAGTTTTGTGAAAGTCACCGAAGACTACGATGGTTATAACAAATATGCCTCTAAAGAAAATATTACTGGATGGAAGAAAAGAATCATATTTTGGGGTCTTCCTTATTGGAAATTCTTGTTGCTTTGACACAATCTCGATGTCATGCACATTGAGAAGAACGTGTTTGATAATGTGTTCAACACTGTCCTAAATGTGACAGGAAAGACCAAAGACACGCCGAAGTCTAGAGCGAGTTGAATACATATTGTGCTAGGCCCGAATCGAAGAAGCTTAACGAGAGTGACAGACATTATCCGAAAGCATGTTACGTGCTGGGTCGTACAGAGAAGCATGCATTATTAATGTGGGTGAAGCAGCTCAGACTACCGGATGGTTATGTGTCCAACATGAGCAGGTGTGTAGATATGAGTAAGTTGAGAATGTTTGGAATGAAAAGTCATGATTGTCACGTCTTCATGCAACGGCTTCTACCGGTTACATTTCATGAACTTCTCCCACAACCTGTTTGGACGGCAATTACAGAGTTGAGCTTATACTTCAGAGACTTAACTTCTCGTGCTATAAGAATTGAAGATATGGCGAGACTAAACGAGAGTATTCCAATTACTCTTTGCAACCTGGAGCACATATTTCCACCAAGTTTCTTCGATTCCATGGAACATCTTCCGGTGCATTTAGCTGATGAAGCTCGTTTAGCCGGTCCTGTTCAATATCGATGGATGTATCACTACAAGAAAACAAACATTTTGCAACATGTAAAAAATGTCATAAACCTTTTTTTTATGTCGCAAAAGGTAATTTACGACATTTTCTGCGTCATGTTCGTTTGTGTCGCAAAAAGTGATGATGTAAATTTACGGCATAATTTTTCTATAATGACGCAACATATATGACATTTTTTGCTTCACTTAACTAATTGTTACATACTATTCGTCACACACTGCTCGTCATTAGTTTTGGTGATGCATGTTCATTTGCGACACTTTATGTGACATTAGTTGAAATGTTGCATCATAATTTGCGACAGTAGTTTGTGACATTGAAATGATGTGACGTAGGATTTTTACGACTCTTATAGCATCATATTTCAAGTGTCGCATAGTATTGCGACAATAACATTTGTTGGAAAAAATTGTTTTAATTTTCGCAAGATTTACAATATTTTTTTACGTCACATTATTATTGTGAATCATTTTTATCACATTAAATGAAATGACATGTCCTAATTTGTGACATTATAATCAATGTGATTTAGTTATTTATCCTCATTGAAAATCATGTCCTAATTTTTATTTGCAAAACATAATTAATGATATACCTCTTCTCGCCATTAAAGTATTTTCCTCGCTATTATGATTAAAATGTAATTGTAATAAAATATATTTTCGTAAAATATATATATTAGCATGTTATTTATCCTCATTGAAAATCATGTCCTATTTTTTATATAATAAAATGAATTCAATTACAACCGTATTTAATTATTTGCAAAACATAATTAATGATTTATCCATACTAATTTTATTGTAAAACTGGAAAAAATAATAAAAATAAACCACAAATAAAATAATTATAGGAGGGAAAATTACATAATTACAATTATATAAAGAAAATAAGGATTAAACAATAAAAGAATCCCATTAACATGGTCATCTGATACTCCATTGAAATTGTCGTGGGGGCAAATGAAGACTTCTTCTGAAGTGTATACATCTGCTAGAAACAGAGAGAAACATCGAGAGAAACATCAAGGAAAGCGTGTTCTGCATTAGCACAACTGAATTCACCTGCATTAATCAAACCAAACACTACTCATCTGCGTGGATAACCTGTTCTACATTAGCATAATTGAGGATACCTCACTTGCAGCCCCAACACCACCGCCAATGGCCACTCCGACATGAGATGATGCAAGGGCAGCCGCATCATTGATTCCATTACCAACCATAGCTACAACATTCTGAAACCTCCTGAAGTCTGCTAATGATTTAACAAGAAGCAAACCACAAATTAAATTAAATATTAGGACAAAGAAAAATGAGTTCAACAACAACAAATCGGTCGTCGACGTCGACGTCGACCTCTCCTCCCTCGGCGGCGGGATGAACATCAGCCGGCACCACGCCCGCATCTTCTACGACTTCCAACGGCGTCGTTTCGCGCTCGAGGTCCTGGGCAAGAACGGCTGCTTCGTCGAGGGCGTGCTCCACCTGCCCGGCCACCCCGCCGGTCAAGCTCGATTCGCAGGACCTCTTGCAGATCGGGGACAAATAATTCTACTTTCTATTGCCCATTAGGAGTATTTTGGGCGAGTCGGTTGGGCCGAGAAATCACGTGACCAATTATCAAACAGGTGGTGTGCAGCAGCAGCATTTGGGGGTTTCTACGCCTAGCGCGGCGGAGTAGGGGCCTGCCGCGAACCATAGGACCTCCAAATATAATGCCAACTCGAGAAAAAAAAAAAAAAAAGAAAAAAAAAGTAAGATTATGTACGTGATTGAAGATGTGAAGAGTGGATGGGGAGAATGGATAAGTTATATATATATTTGGGGAAATTAAAATTTTTGGTGGGTTCTCAAAAATTTGAAAAACCCTCCAAAAAATTTCATTTAAAAACCTTCCACTATACCTTATGAAAAAATAAATACTAATAACTAGATTATAGTATTTTTTAAATACATATGAAAAACCTTCCATTATACCTTATGTTATTTAAAAAACAAAATTAATTCGATGCCACAAGATAAATTGAGTAAAAAATATTTTTTTAACTAATTAATTATAGTTTATTTGATAAATATAAAATGAGTGAAGATTATTTTTTAAAAATTTAAATAAATATGTCACAAAATCCATTAAACGAGTGTTATTTTTACGAGATATATAGGTTTTTATCCAGAAATTTAATTTCATAAAATTATCGATTATAAAAAAATAAAATTATTTTAGTTTAAATTTACTATGTAATGTTAGTATTTTCAATCAATAAGAATATAAGTTATTTAAATAAAAATTGTAATTTTTATTCTAAAGTTATGAGTTTTATGACGTACTTTTTTTTATGTAATGTAGAAATGTAAACTAAATAAAAAGTTTTGTTTTCAAATTTGTTCTTTGATATTTTCTTTATAAAATGTAATATTTCTAGCTAATATCTTTATGGTTGAAAATAAAGGTTTCACTATAAAATATGAGCAAATTTTCCAAACATTGCTTTATAAAATTAATTCCCAAAATATTACTCTTCAAAAAATAATTCTCAATCTATTATCTTATTGAAAAAGAAATATTATCAAAATTGATAAACTTTATCTTTTCTAAAAAACTTTCCTATTAAGGTAGAATATTTTATTTTCAATAAGAAAATTATAGGTTTTAGTTTTAAAAAATATATATATTTGAAGATATCTATCTAATAAAATTATTTACCGTCACATAGCAAATTCAAACATACACATTTATACTTTTGAAAATATATTTTTAAATATACAAATATATATATATATATATATATATATATATATATATATAAGACTATATTATAGTCTCACATAAGATTTAAACAAAATACATATATTTTAATAAAATTGAAATCTCTTATTTTTATATTGAATGTGTGACGTCAATTTGCTTATTATATATTTAGTTTAAGATATAAATATTTTAAATAAAAGTGATTCATACTTTTAATTTAAAGGTATTTTTAAATAGAACATCAAATAATATTGTTAAGTTCACTGTGATGTTAATGCATTTACTACATAATAATTATAAATGTCAAAAGGTGAAACCACAATTTCTTTAAACACGTCCTTAAAAAATATCATTTTTAAAAAATATTAATTATCATTCGATTATCATATAAAAAGAAAATATCTTCTAAATTGTTAAAATTATTTATCCTTAAAAAACTTCTCTTTTAAATTAGAATGTCTTTGATTTTTTTTTAAATAACAAAGAACTTACATTTTTAAATTTATTGCGACTTTAAATTTTATTTAAAAGAAAATTCAGGCTTATGTCATGTAAATTATTAAATAGTACTTCCGTCCTATTGAAATTGTGAAATATACATTTTCGGACCGAGTCATTGAAGTTGTCCAATTTTCTTTTTAAGCAAATTGTTACACACATGGACCGACAACTTTACACAACTCTACACACAACTAACGATTCTCTTTAAAAATTGCGTCGAAAATCAAGTAAACAAATTCATTGGGATGAATGAACTAAATATTTTTATCAATTAAATTTACAATACCGTTAATTGTTAATGATTTTGAGAGTTTTATTTTCAAACTTTTATGTAAAGTAGATTATTACATCAAAATATAATCTTTTAGCTTCAAAAATTTCTGTTTTAACAAAATAATATTTATTTTTAAACTTGTTACGTGAATGTAGTTTTTAATAAATAAAAAACTTATTTCAAATTTTTCGTGTAATTCAAGTTATTTTTTGACATACCAATTCTTATAGAATAAATTTTAGAAATATACTCATTATGTTATTCTCAAAAACGGAAAGTTTGTTTTGATTTTTTTCGTGTAATTTAATGTTATTCTTTTCCAATTGATCACAGATAGAGATTTTTTTATATATTGGTATTTTGATGTTTCTATTGAATATTATATTTTTTAAATAATTCATGTATGTTGATAAATTTTTTGTTAAAAATAATATTTTTGCTTCCGTTATTGTTTTATTTTTATAAAGATGATCGAAAATAAATTTTTGAGCGGCGTTCTTTATTTACGATGAGTGAGGGCGTTCCACCAAATTATGTCATTATATGACAATTTAAAAGTGTCGCAAAAAAATTGTCGTAGTTTTAATACTAAAAATGAGGGTCGCATTTATATCATTAAAACATGACACAATATATAGGTGACGCACAATTGGCGTAATTATACGACATGATTGCAACACTATTCATAGTATGTGGTATAATTATGAAATCTTATGGAGGTGTCGCAAATAAATTGTCAAATTTTTTAGACATAAAAATAAGCATCGCATCCATGTCACTATATTACAGCATAATATTACGATGACACACAATTGACGTAAATATACGATATTTTCTACAGCATTATTCTAAATATGTGGTATATTTATAACAATCAATGTGGCGATTTTGAGACATAAAAATGAATGTCGCATATGTGTTACTAAATTACTGCATAGTTTTAAGACGACGCATAAAAGAAGTAAATATACGACACTACAATCATAAATGTGGTAATTTTACGACACATACATTTAATGTCGCATATGCGTATGTCGCAATAGATCTGTTTTCTTGTAGTGTATCCATTTGAGAGGTATAATATCATTCATATTATCGTTTCCATATTCAATATCCCGGTATTAATTATTATGCATTGAACCACCCTTCATCAGATATTTAGGGAAATTGAAAAAATATGTTGGCAATAAGGCTCGTGTGGAAGGATCCATATGCAATTCTTATTTAGCTGAAGAAGCATCAAATTTCTGCTCGTACTATTTTGAAGATCATATCCACACTCGGATGAGGAGGATGCCTCGCAATTGCGAGGTGGAACAAGAAGGCCCGACGTTCGACAACATAGATGTCCCCTCTATATTTCGTCCAAAAGGTTGTCCAATTGGCGCGAAGTCAATGAGATATCTTGATCAGAAGGAGTATAATGCCGCCCACTTATACATCTTGTTGAACTGCGACGAAGTTACATAATATCACAAGTGAGTGTTTTTTATAATTCGCTTGTCTTATTTTCTAACTTGTGTAATATATGTAACGACTTAAACCAACTTTAATGAAGCCTATTTGAGGAAGAAATTTGAAGTGCATGTCCAAATATATCAGATGAAGATTACCAAACATCGGTTGAGCAGGAATTCGGAGCTTGGTTCAAATCATATGTACGATTCAGTATCCAATCTAAATAATTTCAAACAATGTTTTCTTTTCCTAATTAGCTTCTTATGTTCTTAGGTTTCATCCCCTTATTGCAATGAGATGAATCCGTATATACGGGATTTAGCAAAAGGTCCATTAGTAGCGGTTTATACGTACCCTGGTTATGTTGTGAACGGATATAAGTTTCATACTTGATCACATGGGGTAGGAAAGTCCACTATGAATAGCGAAGTGTGTATACAAGGGAAGAATTATGGTTCCGATGCACTTGATTATTATGGACAGTTGGTGGAGATATGTGAAGTTGAGTACTCGGATTTACCAATAAAACGAACCATTGTTGTTCAAGTGCTTATGGTTTGACCCGACCCCTAGAGGGACTATGTACATCCACAATACAAGTTGGTTTCTATCGATCAAACGAAACCGCTGCAGAACTATGAACCATTTGTCATGGCATCACAAGCGCATCAAGTGTATTACTGCTCATATCCTAGTGTGAACAAATCTAGGAAGGCGTGTGTTGGGTTATGAGACAGTAGATGGTACTCAACTGTCTAGTGGTTAAAAGAATATTGGGGGAAATCATAGTAGTACTATGGAATTGAAGATCCCAAAACCCAGCTGATATCAATAGTGCAGTGTGTCGATAGGATTAGATGATGTATAGGTTAGACTTGTTTTATTTTGATTATCTTTTTGTCTAAGTCCTGTATGGGGTAAACTGTTGGACTGATCTTCTGACGAAGTTACTTTCCAGAACCCCACGTCATCAATGTAAGAGCTTGCGTTCTTCAGCCAACATCTGATCTTCACCTAAGTAGGAGACAACCCATCAGCTGATAAGATATCAGCAGAAGAGCATAATGCAAAGCTCAGTACCTTCGCAGTCATCAGCTGACCCACCAGAGCCTTATCAGCTTGTCAGCCGACTCAGCCGAAGAAGACAGAGACTGTCTTGAGTCTACTGTATCCGACAAAAAGTGACCCAGTCGTAAACATCTTTTCGAAGTTCAACAGAAGATCATACGAGGATGTGGAATAGTCAACTCTATCTCTGACACATTCTCACCTACCACAAACCTAGACCAATGAGAAGTCGACAACGCTTTACCTGCTCTAAACAACTAAAGCCTGCTCTCATGTACAATATTAACTGCCCTGCTGCAACAATTCGAATTTATGGCCGTTTTCTTTGGAAGCTTGTGACACGTGGCATCGTCTTCTCCAACGGACATATGCCTTGCTCACAACTATAAATAGAGAAGAAATCCGAGCTCCACGCACGGGACTCATAAGGGAAAAAGCTCAAGCTCAAGCTCAAGAACACTCTAGCGGACTCAACAGATTATACAGAGAAGAACTTGCTTTCATAGAATATTTGTAGTTCTTCTCTCTAGAGTATTTAGATCCCTTTCTTCTCTAGACTAAGCTCATTGCCAGATTTATAGCTTAGATTTCGAAGGAGTTCACTTTTAGTGAATTGTTCTTATTGTAAGAACTCCTTCTTAGTTGGAGATTATCCCGTCCCTTTCGAACTTAGGTTTGAATTGTAAAGTCGCTAAGGACTATAACTTAGAAGGGTCGCTCCGAGTCACGTGATTCCTTTGCGAGGCTTGCTCAGAATAATCAACAAGTTCTCCTGCCAAGTCAGGACTATGGACGTAGGATCTTGCGTATCCGAATCACGTTATATCGCTTGTGTTATTTACTGTTTTATTGCATATCATACAACCGCTCAAAATCATATGTTTGCATAAAACGTATTTTAAAAGCGCACAACCAAAAGAATTTATCATGCGAAAATACGTTTTCAACTAAAACGAATCTCCGGGCCCTACACACTTATCCGCACAACGTCTGCGACTGAGTTTCAACGACTAACTAAAGTCAGTAGGAGAGCTCAGTAGCTGACACACTCTGACCCCGTGATCGAAGGTTACTATTTGACACTGTTCAACAGTTGCACAAAACAGCTGAGCTGTCCTTCGGTTTGAGAAAAAGAAACTGTGATCAGGTGTATTCACCCCCCCCTCTACACCTGACTATCGTCTTCGGACCAGCAGCGTGGTTGGAAGTATGTAAAGTTAAACCGAGATTTAAGATAGATTTGCTAACTAAATCTTCATTAGATGAAGCATTTCAAGAAGATGACATACTAAACCCACCAGTACGTAACCACGCGACAGTAGAAGCTGATATAACATTATCTCATCCACGTCAAACAATAGAACTCAATGAGGAAGATTTTGACGAAGGAGATGATCATGAAGAAGAGCATTCTCTGACATCAGAAGATGAGGACTTTAGTGATGACTAGTACAACTTACAGGTTTTAAAAACAATTATGATATTTTTTTGGCCAAGATTTAATGATTATTCGTTTTTTTCAGGTACATGGCGCCTCCCAGAGGTCGTGGCGGCAGGACTACATCGGCTCTGGCCGGGCGTGGAGCACCTCCATCGTCGTTCGGCTATGGGGGGCGGTCCCCCCGAGTCGGTCGGGCCCCATCAGGGTTCGACCGACTCTTACTCGGTGGATAGCCGCCGTTGTTTCGAGATTTTACCTGAGGGGTATGTAATAATTGGTTTTATTACTTTTAAATATATCAACTATAACTTGGATTAACCATTTTTCAATAATAGGCGATTGCTTGAGCCACCTGGATTGGCATCGACAATCGTTGAGTGTTTTAAGAAGATTAATAACCCGACTGGGTTCACTTGGAAGCTGACTCCTCCTGAAATTAAGGAGCAGTACTTTGAGGAATTTAAGGTTAGTTTTTCTTTCAAGTTCACAATCTTATAATTTAGCATTTACTTGTATATATCTAACATGTATAAACATGTAAATTGCAGAAGCATTTTCGTTGGCCTGCTGACTTGGACCAGGCAGTCCACCACATGTGGCAGAGCCGGGCGCCGGGATGAGCAAGCACAAAGGAGGGTCCTCGGCCACTACAAGTACTCCCGATCCTATGGTAAGTCTCATTTTATAAGTTTTTAGCTTCTTATGTCTTTGTTTTGACATAATTTTGTTTATGCATGTGATGAATAGGCTTCTCAGAGGGGATGCTCCTTAGAGTCCACCGCCTTTGACACTTTTCAGAGTCTCCATTACAAAGGTGGAGGCTTCTCCAACATGAAGGCGGCGAGACTTCATGTAAGCACCCAATTACAATATACAGAATACTATTCTAGAATTATGAGTTTGACTAATTTCTATTTTTATATTGTAATAGGCGGAGGTGGAGCGGATTGCTGCTGAAGAAGGCCCCGACGCGGATAAAAACGCGATTTATCTACGGTTGGAAGGGATTCGGGACAAGAAGCGGCGGTTACATGCGGTTTCGGCGAGGAAGGGAGCAGCCTACATCAACGCCGCCAGCCGCTCTTCTACTTCTTCACTTGGGCCTTCCCGGAGCAACGCCGAGATCATGCGCCGACCGGAGGAGGAGTCGGCGGCCTAGGAGGACTCTCCGGAGCGAGTCGCATTCATGAATGCGAAGATTGAACAACTTATGGCGTTGATGGGTTCCTCTAGCCGACGAGACCCTCCAGACGACAGCAACCAATCCCCTCCTCACACCTCTTTATGATATACTTATTTATGTTTATGTATACATACTAAATATTTGGATTTTATTATTTATATATTTACATTTCCGTTTCGGTTTGATTTTTGACTTGATTTGAATAGTTATATGTATGTGTTGTGTTGGTTGGTTAAAAAAATGCAGGTTGTCGAGAACTGGGTACGAAAAAATTAAAAAAAATAAAAAAATTACCGACGGATTACCGACGGAATTCCGTCGGTAAAGCAAGAAAATTGCTGTAAAACGTCGGTGATTATGCCCTGACTGAATATCAGGAGACATTTTCCCGACGGAATATTCCGTCGGTAATATTTGCTGACGGAAAATATCCGTCGGTAAATTTTACCGACAAAGCCTGACCCGACGCCATAATTCCGTCGGTAAATTAATTACCGACGGATAATGACGGTTTACCGATGAATTTCTTGTTGTGACTGGACAGAACACAAAACATGCTGAAAATCACGAAATAATTATGCACGAAAATCTAAACTAATAGGAAATCAATTACACACGAATTGAAATAAAATTAAACCTAAGGAATTAGAAAATACCAAATTTAAGTCTTCAAATCATCCAACGGGAAAATAAAAGGAAACATCCAAATTCGGGAATGTAAACGGAAGCAGGAACATGTTGTTTTCTCCAAATCAAACTACAATCAACGAAATTAAAAACTGAATTTCGAACTCTGAAATTATCTTGATCAAACATCGGTCTCGGATCTCCCTCGGCTTCGGCATTCTCTTCCTCGGTTGATCTCGGCTAACTCGGCAAATCGGTAATCTCTCTCGGCTTCGGTTGGTGGATGGTGTCGAACGGTGATGATGAAAGGCGTGACCAAAAAACGTAAAGTGGGATCGGTGTGCAGCGTGAATAAGGATCGGGATCTCCCTCCGCGGCGCCTCTTCTAATCATTTATATATGCTTATTCATTTCCTTCTCCAATTAGGTCTTCTAAGTATGAAAATATATAATATAAAGTATATTATATTAATTTATTTCCATACTTAATTTTCCTCTTAATTTCTTCCGGATTAAGCATATATTTCCTTTAATTCGCACCCGCCACATCAATGCCTCGTCATTGCCACATCATCATAAGAAACTGCAAAATAAACACCAAAACGCAATTCAACCGCCAAAGTATCGCCAAAAGAAACGAAATATGGATAGTACTAATTTAGACCTATCATAAACTTCTATTCTAAAAAATATAATGTCAAAAAATAATAATAAAAGAGAGTAACAAACAACATGTTGAGGGTAGCAAGCATGGCCCAATCTGAAGAATAAATACAAAACAATATCACCAAGAATCATTGAGGTCCAATTACACTTCACTTCACTACAAAACTACAAAAAATCATACGATCTCACGATTTGCATTTTCACATGTTTGGAATAATATCTCTGTCCCTCCGAAATTCTATTCTTCCCAAATCCAGAAACGTAACAAATTAATTCCCAATAAATAAATAAATCTTTTCAATCAAGATACATTAGTACATTAACACCTTGAAGAGAGAGAAAGATGGATTAGGATCATAGCAGTGATCTAATGAAACACGTAAGAAATTATACAAAACTAACATATGTTTTCTGTGAAAAATCTGCACAAACATTCTTAATTATTATGTGTTTCTCCTGAATTGGGATGATAAACATTATAACCCAAGTTCCCCATGACGGCATTCTTGAAATTAATGGTTTCTTGAGCTTGGGAGCAAGACCTCTGCATCCCCACCCCACTCAAGCTATTCCGACTCTCCATCATCTCATGGAGGGACAGTCGCCTCTTCGGGCCGGGCTCGGGCCTCTGCTTCGGTGCGCTGTGCGACCTCAGCTTCGCCTTGAACGACTGCGTCTTCGCCATGTAGTTCGGGTTGCCGAAGAAGTTCTCGCTCTTTGCCGGAGTCACGGGCCCGCTGCAGCCGCACGAGCCCGCGAATCTCGGGGTGCTGTGCGCGGTGGAGAAGTGGCAATCCTCGGCCCATTCTTGGTCTGGGAAGTTTCGGGCCGGGGTTTCCGGCGTCGGCGGTCGGGTTTGGATGCGGCATTGGAATGGTTTACCTAATGGGTCTTCGGTTGATGGCTGCATCCATGAGTTGGCCCGGCGGGATCTTGATTTGGGCCGGCAGCCCGTGTCCACCTCCACGATTTTCGGGCTATCGTCGAATGAATTTAGGGCCGCGTCGAATGATGCTGAAAGCCTTCTGCTGTGGAATGATGATGGGTGTTCACTTCTCTCATCCTCGTTCTGTAATTATTAGGAAGATAATTAGTCTACATTCTCGGCCCGAATGATCAGAATGATGAGGAATTGAAAACTGACCGTGGGTGTGCGGGCCGGAAAAGTTGCTTCATTGGTGTTGTGGAGTCTTCGTATTTTCTCGGCCCGAACACTAGTTTGTGCTCTTATGAGGGCTTGCATGCTGTGAAGAGTGGCGGCTGCTTGTTTACGCACCAAGAATCCTCTCACAAGCGCTTGAATCTTCACCAGTCCCTTCAAGGCCCGAAGTGCTTTTCGGGCCTTCACACAAAAATTAATAAATTAACGTCAGAATGACTACTCGGAAATGACATCGATTCCAAAAAACATCAAATTAATCAATCAGCATACCAGGAATCCACGAAACGTCGATTGAATCTTGACAGCAGACAATTTCTCGCGATTCCCACCGAACCCAACCTTGCTAGTGAGACGGACCACCGCAGCCGCCGCTTGCGCAGCCGCGACTGCCGCGTCGGCTGCGGCGGCGGTGGCCGCCGCCACCGCTATGGCGTGCTTGCTCTGCTCCCTATCATCGCTGTAGAAGGATTTGAGCCAGGCGGCCTCGGCGGGAGTGATGTTGGGGGGTATGGTGGTGGGGTTGTGGCACAAGCCCGGCGGCTCCCGCCCCCAATGGCCGGAGTTCCACCGGTCCTTGTCTATCTTGTCGGCGGCAGAATGTTCGGTTCTTTCCTTATCTTTAATTTTGATTCCGAAAAGGCCCTTGAGCCACCGCGTTGCTCTTCCCATTCCTCAGCTGGATTGTTGGTTGGAGGAAGAGAGAGGTGGGTGGTTTTGAGGGTCTGAGAGTGAAGAATCTAGGCTGCTTCCGTTTCATGGAAAAGCTGCCTTAAAAGCACTCTGTTTAAAAAAGAGAAAACAGAAATTCTTAAAGTAAATCTCGGATTTTACATTTGCAGAGAGAGAGAGAGCGCAAAACTATTGTGGAGTTTCACTTTTCTTGATTTCATCAGTACATATATTAAAATTAGAAGTAATTTTTAAAATAGCTGTTTATTAAGTAAAATACATAAGAATAGTTACCTCTACGATAATATTTATACTAATATAGTTAAAATTAAAAGAGATTCATTATTTTATTTTTTTATTTTTTTATTTATCCGATTGGTATGCGATAGATATCAATACTTTTATATGTTGTGCATTGAAAAAAAGCTATTCATGACCGCTACCGATCGTGTTTTTTCAGTCATACTTGCATAAAAATTGAAAAAGTATGAAATAATTGAATTTCAGATATGTCGGACAATCCCATCTGTATAATACTTAATAAAATATTTAATGGAATTCGAACTCGAACTCTATTTTTGCATTACGATTCATTATTTTTATCTTATTCTTAATTAACTTTTCTTATTTTTTATTTCAACATACCGATTTAGGTCTATAGTCTATTCTTTTCGTTTTCTAATACACTTTCATCATCATTTTGTGAGGAATTATGTCCATTTCACATCTAGAATTTACATATACACCAAATAGCATCTTAAAAGGTGAAAAAATTATTATGAAAGTGGCTAATGGAAGATTTTGTATTTATGTTATCCTAAATGACCATTTTTGAATAATACCGATGAAAATTAGCCGGATTAGAAAATAAGTAATAATCAATATCTCAAAGTATGTATTGGATAGAATCTGTTAGTGTGAAAAGAATATGTAAGGTGGGTAATTCGAAATTCAAATAATTGAGCTGTGAGTAGGAAATTAAAAATTGGAATATTTGAGTGGATTGGAAAAAAGAAAAAAAAAAAAAAAAAAGTAGAGACAGCTCGTGAGTAGGCACCATGAGAAGACAAAACTGGGTACTGGGGATAGCAACGTTAGGAAATCCAACTCAACATCATTTTCTAAATGCTGTTGTACTACCAACCATCCCAATTTCAACTCTGCCTCAAACTAAATGGCATGCTTCAAAATTATAACGACTATCGTTACAAAATGAAATTAGAGAGAAACTTCCCTTCATTTCTCTTTCATCTTACTTATTATAAATTTTCACCTTGTGAAAAGTTACAAGAGACAAAGATGGGGTAAGAGTTTAAAACTACGTATATTATATTTAGAAAAGTCTCAATGTATCGTGTCAAATACGTGTCAGACTTCAGTACGAGCGGCACGACTTTTTAATCTACGTATGTTATTCTTATGTATAATTACTCTAGTTGACTTATTGAATGTTAATGAATGTTAAACATTTTAAGATGAGACTAATATGATTGTATTAGTAGTACTTCATGATTACTTAATTTGAGTAGTAATACTTAATTAAAATAAATCTAAGGATTATCATTTTGTTAATAATCATACTCCACTTTTTCGCGTCCCATGCATAGTGCACGTGGAATTTTAGTATAAGGGCAATTTTAGTTTAAGATAAATGGAATACTACATTTTAAATTTAAAAAAAAAACTCATCCTTAAATCCACTCCTATTTATAATCACAAATATATGTCCATGAACAGTGGCGGATCCAAGGGGGGCGCTCGGCGGCGGTGGCCCCCCGAACTCTTGTCGAAATGCGATTTTATATATGTAATTTTTAAGAAATTTCATATTTCGCCCCCTCTCCCGAATGTACAACTTTTTACCCTCTTCTCTATCGAATTTTTTAGTTTCACCCCTCCTCCCTCGTAATCCGGATCCGCTCCATGAATCTATGAAACACTATGTGTGATTATACATCGAACATCCGAGATATGATATGTATTCCTGAATTACATATGTAATTATAAGAGAATAAGAGATTATCCTCCATCATATTACTACAAATCAAAATCCTTTAAATTACTAATCTACTAAACTACACTCCATCATATTACAATATATTAAACTATGAAAGTTATAATAATAACACTAATTATTTAACTTTATATCCATTTTTATGATTATTCTAGTGTAATAATTCAAAGTAAATTATTTTGACAAGAGTAATAATAATTAATTATCTCTAATAATGACTATTTGTTTACTGATGGATAATAATAGTTATTTATCATTCACTAATTAATCACCCTCATATTCGACAAAATTGAGATATAGTACATATTTGTATATGCATGAATCATGATATAAATATAAAGACACAGAAAGGGACTCGTGTGAAGAAAAGGTAGGATGTTGCAGTGCTCCAATGAGAGACTGGAAAAGAATCGAGGAGGGATGTCTCTCTCTCTCTCTCTCTCTCTCTCTCTCTCTCTCTCTCTCTCTCTCTCTCTCTCTCTCTCTCTCTCTCTCTCTCTCTCTTGTAGAGAAGAGAAGATATATTCGGAGATTTGATGATATATCTGAGTATAAAGACTTCAATTATCGTTGGCACTAATTTTAGTATAGATTGAATTAAACTTCAACATTGAATGCATAAATCGAACTCTAATAATTATTATACGCCAATAAAATCTTAATCAACTTATACCAATTTCTGATTGGAGGACAGGGAAATAAAAATGTTTTTCTTACATGCATCGTTGTTTCCTTTATATCCCGCTCTCTTTTTTAATCTTACTTTTTCTATCCCACGTTTCAATCGCAGTGGAACAGTCCTTTTTCCCCTATCTTTGAATGGAGTTTTTCTTTTTTATTATTTATTTTTTTCCAGTAGTTTATGGTTCATAATTTGAAAAGTTGTTAGGGCAACATGGACTGTTCCTAGTCAAATTTGCAAATTTATGATGACGTTAATTTATTTTCTACTCGTAAAATAATTTGGTTATTATATGAGGTGGGGAGGATTCGATGGGAGAATGTGGGTGAGGTGAGGTTTTCTCAAAAGAAACAAGTCAACAATTACTTTCTGGAGCGACGTGTCCTTAAAAAAGAAAATACAGACCCAACAAAACCCTCAGTCAGTCTCGTGAAAACTTGCACCACTCTCTCTCTCTCTCCATTTACCTTTTATAACTTTTTGCTGATGCAGTTGGAATCTGTTTTTAAGTTTTTTATTTAAAAAGTGATTAGTATTGAATTAATTATACTAGTGCTATTTTTCATAAAGTGCAGAAATATCCTTGAAATTAACATTTGAGAGTAAAAATATTCTTAAAGTTAATATTTGAGAGCAAAAACACCACAACTATTTTTAAGCACAAATATTAAAAACACACTCTTTTCAATTATAACCTCCCAAAATAATTATTACAACTCAGAAATTTAAATGTTTGTTATAAACTATATGAAATGAGAGAATAATAGAGAAGAAATAAAATAGATGTGTATTATTATGAGGGTGAAGACCTCTATTTATAGAGTACAAGATGGGGCTCCTGGGGCTTTTAGGGTTTACATGATCATCACAATATATGGTAAGTATATATATAAAATATATTTACAACACTCCCCCTTGATTGACCATCCCTAAAAAGAACTGCTTGCCTCGTTAAAACCTTGCCGAAAAAAACCCATTGGGATAAAAACCGGGTCGAAGGAAAAAGAGTACAATCTGCTCCACCTCAATATAGTCATTCTTGTCCTTGAGTCGGCACATATCGATCTTGTGTACTAATTTCTTGAATGTTGACGTTGGTAATGCCTTTGTAAAAGAATCTGGTAGATTGTCACTTGAGCGAATTTGCTGGATGTTGATGTCGCCACTCTTTAGGAGATCATATGTTGCATTGACTCTTTTATGAATCAATCTCAATGACTCATTTACTCGTGTGTTGCATTAGATGCCTCGTTAAAAACCTTAACTAAGAAAACCATTTGGGAAAAACTTAGAAAAGAAAAAAGAGTACAACCATTTGACCTTCATGGTCATTTGACCTTTAGGAGTCAGTCTAATCTTCAAGCTTATTTGCAATTTGTTACTCCCCCTCAAGATAACAATCTTCAAGGTTATCTTTAAGGTCTACACTAATATGTGCAACACAAATTTAATTATCATCAAAGAAAATAACATGTCTGTCTCGAAGATAACAAATGATGGTCAATACCATTTTAAATTTTCCAATTGCACATAAGTAAGAAACTTCTGGTCCTCATTTTTATCATCTTCTATAGGTCTAAATGAGTCTCCATCCACTTCAAGTGATTGAAGCAACCATTAGGTAGCTATGTGGATGCAATAAAATAAAATCTCTTTAAAGACCTTCAGGTAGGTCGACTAGCATAACTCCATTAGGGAGATTATCGATCTGCAGGTAGAGACAATTATTAGTTCAACCTAAGTCTTATGATTCTAACTTCCGTCTTTAGGCATGAGATGATTTCATCAAGTACTTTTATACATAATGATTCACATATCATCTTCAGTAGGAATTTGGAGTGATGTGTTCTAATTTTGTATTCCGCGGACTTCTTATCTCTTAACACCAATAAATCTCTCACGCTTCTGGCGTCAATGAGAATTAATTGATTTATTTTGTCTATGAGGAACTTTAGTTCTTTCATGGGGAACTTCAGTTCTTTTATGGTGCATATACAATAGGTATATGAGATTTTAGTCACTCCTTTTGCACTAAATAACTTGATGAACTTCTGGTTCATAGTGCGTGAATCTAATAATTAATCCAACGAGATATTTCGGCATTCTATCATTTATGTTTCATATCTCCCCCTAATGCCGACAAGGATGTGAGTTGGATTATAAAATCAACATATCAATGAAAAAAAAATAATCCATAATGATTTGCTCTATGTAAGTCATTTGGACGGAGTATACATATAGTATTATGCTCTTCAGGAGTTTCAATCAAACTCAAGTCATCATTTATGTACCCTTCTTGTCAAGGAATTCTCGTACTTATGATTATATCATATACGACTGTACTATTTCAGCCCTTACAATGACTTTTGCAGTCTAATTGAAAACATCGTTTTGACTTACATGCTTTGAGCAAGTTAAATCCTTCAGGGATCTTCATATATATGTCACTATCTAGCGAATCATATTGATAGATATTTACTACATCCATAAGGCGCATAGCAAGCCTTTTATGACATAAGTAGATTAATCAAATTCTAAATACAATGGCGTCTATTATGGGAGAGTACATAATTAATTCCCGGTCTTTGAGAAAAATATTGTGTTACGAGTATTGCCCTATATCTCGTAAATTTTTCATCTCTCTTTGTAACAAAGACACATTTGTATCTTTCGATGATATACTTTCCGGATTTTGGAACTGCAGGTCCAAATATTTCCGGCATTCTAGGGGATTTTAATTTACATTGTATGACTTCATTCCTCCTTGGCCAATTACTTCTATCTTGACAATCTCTTATAGATCGTCGTTGAGGATCCTCTTTTTTCATTTCAAGAATCATATTAAAGGCGAATGTATCGTCATGCGTCCACGAAGATACTTGATCTCTCCAATATATTGAGATCTCATTAATTAGACGCTAACAGTTCTTCAGGAACTTTTATTTGATTGATTAATCATTATCGTCATTTTTAGGTTCATATGTGTGCCTCTTTTCTTAGACACAAAATTTCTTTTAGAACCAATTGGTCGATCATATTTTTGACGAATTTTATATTCATTTGCTACCATTTGTACTTGTCCTTCAGGGACATTTATTTGTGCGGGGGTATTTATAGCAAATGTATAACATTGTCACTTCTTCTATATACACAAATTAAAAGCATCAAGAAGTTGGTTTGCAATCTTTTGCAAGTGAGTCTTTTGACTTCTTATTCACATTGATTACTTCGGGAATCCAAATGTGACTAGTTTGTTTTTGTGCTTTTTGTTTGGATGTAGATTTCACATTGATTACTTCAGGAATCCAAATGTGATATATGTTCCAACTAATGTTGGAAATGTTATTTCATCATAATAACAATCTTCTTGTGAGACTCGTTTTTATAAGTACAAAACCATTGATTATGCACATGAGCAACTAAGTGTTGAATCTCAATTCCAAAGTAATATAATATAAGTCCTCTTCAGGAGGAACTTAGAGTTTAATAAACTCGCTAGCTTTATCAAGACAATTCTTCTTGAGGGAATTAAGTTCTTTATTATTTGAACTATTAGTTCTAGCAATTGCTTCGTTTCTTCTAGAAGTCAAGCATTCATGAAAATCAATGTAAAGATTCTTCAGGATCTATATTTGGCTTGTAGAGATAAATTTTCAATTATGTTGCGCATGATAGTTACTCGTGAATGTCCAAACCTCTCATGTCAAAGAATAAAGCCCTTTGAACTTCCGGTTCATGACATGGTTTGTCTCATTTATTTTTATAAATGTGTAATACATTTAAAACGGTAGTGTGATAATTTTTCTTTTGTTAGCTTCTAGCTAAATGCAAAATAATCACTACCTTCTTATATAATTTCAATATGGTATCTATTGAACCAGATATCTTTAAAACTTAGTAAGTGTCTTCTAGACATCTTAAAAATTAGTAAGTGTCTTCTAGACTTACTAGAGTAAGGGCAAACTCAATAGTTAATTTAGTATCATTTAATAGAATGATACAAGCTCTTCGGGAGCCTTTAATGATATTCGATGCACTAGATTTTAAAATCTTGCAGTTTAAAATGCAACTACTCATATCCAGTTTTAAGGAGGACAAACAATTAATATCTTGACGCAATCCTGCTTGGATGCTTCGTTTCATTCTATTATTATCTCCCTATGCCTTTTATTGGCAAATGAACATCGACATCAAGATTTCATTAATGTCAACTAGACATAAATAATGTTTTTCATTTAGTAATAAACATATATCACTCAAGAAACGAGTTGCTCTTTAAGAGCATTTAATATTCTTCTAGAATATAAAATGATGCTACTTCAGGAACAAAAGTTGAGACATTTCCACAAATATGTGATAGTAATGTTAATATCACAATATGGTCATTCTTCAGGAATGTAATTGTGCTAGTTCCAGAGCAACAACTTAGTTTTATTTATGATACGTGAAATCAATAAATTGTGAATTTTGAGATCTACCGGATCTCACATCTATTCTTGAAAAGAAATTAATCCACAATAGGATATTGGAAATGCAATTGTCATTCAAAGAAGAGCTCTTGCTACCACTCCATATAATTAGGTAATTTTTTAAATTACAACATACCTTTAGATATACATTGTTCTTTAGGAACATGTAATATTCATCATGAATATTAATTGTGCTACTTCATGAGCAACAATTAAAGTATGATTATTGTGATATATGATTTCAAAATGACAAGTTTTAGTTGTTCCAAGAACATGTAGAGTTAATTGTGTTACTTCAAGAGCAACAATTAGAGTTATGAACATATAACATTTGTCAAAATCAAAAGCTTGAATTGTTCTTCAAGAACATGCAGTATTCTTCAGGAATACAAATTGTGCTACTTCAGGAGCACCAATTTGGTCTATATTAAACGACTTCAGGCGAATGACTAATATTTTCGAGAAACTCAATTGTTCTTCAGGAACATATAGTGTTCGTTGGAGATATCAATGCTACTTTGGGAGCAACAACAATAACAATTCAAGAACCAAGATTCGCCCCCAATAAGATATATTATATCTATTGTTCATCAAGAGTACATAATATTCTTCAGAAATATTAATTGTGTGCTGCGTTAGGAGCACCAAATTAATGTTGTATGTATATATAGATATAAATATTATACAGTATGCAGAAGAAAAAAACTGATGTATATGGTAAATACATAGATAATATTAATAATATTCTTCAAGAATATTATATTGTGCTATACTCGGAGCAACAATTAAATTTCAACAAATAATTTTGAGTTGCTCGTTAAGAGCATGTGATATTCTGCAGGAATATGAATTGTGTTATTTCTGGAGCAACAATTTAAATTAAAATATGGTTTTGAATTGCTCTTTAAGAGCATGAAATATTCTCCAGGAATATTAAATTGTGCTACTTCTGGAGCAACAAGTTAAGTTGAAAATATGTTTTTCAATTGCTCTTCAGGAGCATGTAATATTCTTCAGGAATTTTAATTGTGCTACTTCCGGAGCAATAATTAAAATATCAATAAATAAATTGAATTGCTCGAGCATATGATATTCTTCGGGAATATCAATTGTTCTACTTCAGGAACAATAAATTGAAACAATACTTTATATTCACAAAGTAGAATACTCGATGACTTATGAATTGAGTAGCATCAACATACTTTTGATAATTGGTTATTCTCCAAAAGATCACTCAATTTAATTTCTTCGGTAAACGTGCAAGATTGTTTTTAGTTTCCAAAACATGAATGAAACCCACTAACTATCGGAATCATGAATGCATATTAATTGACGGAAAAAAAATGATACCTTCCAATACCGGATGATGTTTTCTCAAGAGAAAATATTTTCTCGGGAGAAAAGCTTTTTCGTGCTGATAACGTGTTATAAACTATATGAAATGAGAGAATAATAGAGAAGACGGAAAATAGATATGTATTATTATGAGGGTGGAGACCTCTATTTATAGAGTACAAGATGGGCTCATGGACTTTTAGGGTTTACATGGTCATCACAATATATGGTAAGTATATATATAAAATATATTTACAACAATGTTCATATTTTAAAGCATATATATACAAAATGAAACTTTGGATCATAATTAGCAACTAGTATTAGCCAAAAAGCATAAATTCAACAACTTAAAGTATTAACAAAATATAATAATTAAATAATAAATTGATTAGTGTGCATGGATGAAGATGAAGTGGTAATTAACGTAATAATTGCAAATTAACAGAAAAACTATTAATATTGTTTTAAAATTCAGTATATTGAATATTGAGCATAATTAGCAACTCCTGCATTAAGGAAGATGGAGACATAAAATATTAACAATATTAATTACTAATCAAATCCATATTATTTATTATCGATGTTTTCTGTAATTTTTCAAGTTTGCATGATAATCGTTGTTAATCTTGAAAATTTACATGCTCACGATGATTTATTTTAAGAGCTCTCAATTTCCACAAATTTAAAGTTTGCATCTAAAAAATAAAATAAAAACAGCACAGATGAGATTCATTACAATTATTTTTTATTAATTATTTTATATGCTTTAAAATATTAATATTTAAATTATGAAATCAAATGACTATTTTGGTAGTTTATAATTGAAATTAGAAAAAAAGGTTTTGACATTTTTGCTCTCACATATTAACTTCAATGATATGTTTGCTCTTAAATATTAACTTCAAGGATATTTTTGCATGTAAACATACTTTAGGGGTATTTTTATTCTTCAATGTGAAGTTGAAGGACATATTTGTACCTTATCCCTAGATAAAAAGATGCCACATGTGATTATCCTCCTTGCATAAAAAATTAATAAAAATAAAAATATAGCAAAGTTTGGACATAAAAAGTATCAAATTTCGTCCATATTTTCTTCTTTAATTTCTTGAAAGTAACCCTTTTAAAATTCAATAAAACCTATTTCCTCCTAGAGCCATTTTCGTTATTAAATTAGCTGGGTTTCACAGCTAACGCTTGAGAATTCTTACTAATACTACTACTACTACTACTACTACTACTACTACTACTTTTTATTATTTATTATTATTGTTATTATTATTATTATTATTATTATTATTAATTAATTAATTTATTTTTGTTTTACCGAAATAAAACCACAACCGCTGTGTGATGTTTGTGATCAATGTAAAATAATATGTGTATATCACGCACAAACGATTTAAATTCCGTTGCTTGGAGTGTGTGTAATATATTAACTTTTTTTAGTTTCTTAAATCATTGAAAATTTGAAAAAATTAGCTGAATTTGTAGAGTATTTGCAAATAATGGTTGAAAGGTGAAAAATTTGAAAAATAGTTTTAGCAATCTAATACTCCCCTCCGTCCCATATTTGTTGTTCCATTTTTCTTTTCGGACTGTCCCACCATTGTTGTTTTCTTTTCGAAAATAGTAATTACAAACACTTTATTAGAGGGCTCCACATCTTTACACACAACCAACAATTCTCTTTAAAATTCGTGCCGAAATTTTTTGGAGCAAGAATTGTGGGACCGAGAGATTAACTTATTATGGGATGTAAAATCAAAAAACCTATTTTACCATAGTTACATTAATTTAAAATATAAACGAGGATAAGATTGTAAAATTTCAACTTTTCTATAATTACAAAAATGCCATAATGTAATTAAGTTGGGTTAGATTAACTTCTATAACTTATGCTTTTTAAACTTAAATTGAGAGAACTTATTGGAATTAAAAGTTTTGCAAGCACTCATTTTCAACATTTTCATAAATTAAGTGATGTTTGGCTCACTCTTTTTGACATGTGCTTATTCTTTTTAATAAAAAATGACATATGCCAATATTCTTGTGATGTATTACACATAAGGATATATGAATATGATACACACAAGTCGCTCCGTAGTTATTCAAATTCAACGCTCTTTTCTGAAAAGGTTATAGGTAAGGAGATAATACAGCTCAGAATTCTTGTTGACCGCATAAATAGTAGTATTACTTATACAGGAAGGATGCTGGTGTTTCGTAGTATATCATATGGTTTTGCACCGTATATAAGTTTTAATTACCTTAATTTCCGCATCGAAGTTTAATCAATTTGTATGATGAGGTAATAACCCTATTTATATAGCTATTTGAGATGTTCGTTAATTACTCTTCTATAATAATCTACAAATAATATAAAAAATAAATTAATTATGTATGACAAGTTCGATTGTGGTCGTAGTGGAAGTTGGTGTTTTATTAATTTTTTTATGACAAAGAACCCACAATCGCTACCTTTAGTGCGCTCTGAATGTGAAAGTGAAGTTGGTGTTTTATGATTTGCTAAGAAGTGAAACAACGAAAGCGCATGTCTGCCGTTAGGGTTGTAAAGAGGGAAAGCATGATTGTACACCTTTTGCGTACAATATTACTGTAGGCACACTTTTTTCTTGAATTATTAGAAATGATGATTCATCAATGACCCTTTTCCTTTTTTTGTGAATGTCAGTTACCACTCTGACGTGAACCATCATATTCTTAAATACATATGCTTATAATTTTTTCTTGAGTTGCATTTTCTAAAATATATAAATAATAGATTACGATCCATTTAGCAAACCCCATTAATTTATCTTAGTGTAATTTGGGCTAAGAGTAAGAATTTTGCGGTATAACTCCAAAGTATGCATTTCCCTTATGAGGAGGGAATCCCATAAAATCTTAATCCCTCGGTCTCACTTGATTTGACTCATATTTTTTCGGCATTTAATTAATAAGAGTGGTTGATTGTGTATAGAAGATTGAGTCTCACAAAGAAAAAAAAGTAAAAGTTGATATAATAATTATTTTTCTTTTTAAGAAATAAGAAAAGTCAAATGAGACAATTTAAAAAGGAAAATTAGAGAAGTCAATTGAGACGAAGGAGTATATTAATTTGAACTTGTGACCTTGTATCCCTGACAATGTCGGTGGATGAGTCAACTGATTCATGGTGAAGACTAAGAAAGTATTGGATGATATATTTTCTGGACTACTAGGCCCGATTATAGCTCGACGTGGCCCAACTTGATTTAACGAGAATGGAGAGCAAGGAGGACGATGTTCTTCTGGAACCGTAAAAAGCGCTAGAGATTTTCCGTTTCATTTTTGAAAGACCTCTATATAAATGGTTCATCAATTAAGTGGTATCATATTACATCACAATATTCATTGCATGCCATCACAATATACATATGATACCACTTAATTAGTAGACCATGTAGTGATCTTTAAAAAATAGGCCAGAAAGAACATCTTGCAAGTGAACAATAATAGTTTAAAAGACTTGCATATGGATTCAGTATGGATCTTCTAGTAATTCGGATTAATTTAATCATTATACATGACAATGAAGATGAATGTGATAAGGTCTAAGCAATTTTTGGGAGGATATAATATTAGAGGAGATAGAAGAGAGAAGAGAATAAAGTAATTGTTAAAATGACACCGGCTCCTTTTTTTTTTTGATGACGAGGGTAACCCGCGGCCCGCTATGCATTGGGTAAACCCACGCTCCTGCGATAGCACGCAAACCAAGGGCGGAACCATGATTTATAGATGGGGGGGAGATTTATTGAGGTTCGGGGGCGGAGCCCTCGAATTTTTTTTAGAGAAAAGATAATATAGCAATGAGTATAAGGAAGTCAAAATTACTTATAACATATACGAATGACAAAATAATGAGTCAAATGATATACAAAAACCATAAAAACGACAAAAATAGCGAGTCTAAAATTGTGATCTACGCTTTCTCATGTTATTGAACTCATCAATAATTGAGTCAATATCAAAACTCTCAACAATTTCATTCTCAATGCTCATTATCATAGAACCAAGTAGAAAATCATCTTTCATTTTATTCCTTAGCCTTGTCTTTACGAGCTTCATTTTAGAAAATACTCGTTCGGATGTTGCGATTGAAACTGGAAGAGTCAAAATAAAAATTAAATTAGGTGTTTTGAGAATTTTATAACAAAAGAGAATTGTGAGGTGTGATTGCATGTTGCATGTTGATCAAGTGGATAAGGCTTCTGATATGGAAAAGATTTGAAAGCATCTTTTTTCAATGTTTATATCTTCTGCATTGACTACTGATCTTATTATGAAGATCAAAGAGAATTATCAACGGGATATTCTTGATCTTGGTGATTTAATAGGTCATATCTTTTGGTTAAATGAAAAGATAGAATATAGATATATATATGTCTATCTTGAAGAATAGAGACAGAGTGAAGAAGAGAAACGAGAGAGACCGAGAAGGAGAGAACATTCAACTACTGTAACTTGTTTTCATAGTGAAAATCAGTCCATTCCCTCTCGTGCGGTAGGCTAGCCGAAGCACGTAAAATCTCTTGTGTTTATGTTTTGATTACAAACTTAACTATCTAGAAAATAAGAGTGTGTGAGTGAGTTATCAAAATACAACCGAGTGAGTTCTCAATCATAACAATTGGCGCCGTCTGTGGGAATCGTTCTAAGATCCTTTTTAAGCCAGAAAGATGACAACCAAGTTCGAGACAGAAAAAGTTTTACGGAAAAAATGACTTTGGCCTTTGGAGGATTAAGATGAAAGCTCTCTTAGTTCAACAATGATTGGTGAAGCTCTCAAGAGCGATCTTTGCAAGAGATCCTTCAATTTCGAAGGAGAAGATGGTAGAAATCGGAGAGAAGGCTCATAGTACCATCATTCTGTGTCTGAGTGACAAGGTACTGAGAGAAGTAGCAAAAGAAACCACTGCTGCTGGTGTGTGGACAAAGCTTGAAAGTCTATACATGACAAATTCTCTTGCTAACCGATTGTATATGAAGCATCGATTATATTCCTATAAGTTGACAGAGGGAAAAGGAATGGAGGATCAGTTGGAAGAGTTCAATAAGGCTATAGATGATTTGGAGAATATTGAAGTCAGCCTTGATGATGAAGACAAGGCTATTATTCTCCTTAATGCTCTTCCAAAATCATATGAACATCTTAAAGATGCTATGCTGTTTGGCAGAGATAGTTCAATCTCTCTTGAAGAAGTGTAGTCTGCATTAAGAGCCAAAGAATTACGGAGACAGAACGAAGGCAAGTCCGGCAGCAGCTCTGGAGAACTCCTAAATGTTAAACAAAAGAAACCAAAGTCTAAAAGGAACAATCCTGATTCCAAGAAACAAATGCCAGGAAAGACCAAGGAGTTTGAAGGGAAAGAGACCCGTAGGGTGCCACCACCGCAAGAAGGTCCGGGCACTTAAAGAAAGACGTTACTTGTGGAAGAAACAGCTAGGAATTAAAGGCGCGACAAGCCGGACTCGGCAAATGTTACAAACAACTTGAAGAAGTGAGTCTTTAAATGTATTCAGTGGTTTAAATTCTCAGATTGAAGCTGAATGGATAATAGACTCAGGTTGTAGTTTCCATATGTGTCAACACAAAACTTGGTTTACTAGTCTAACTCTTGAAAAGATAGGTTCAGTTATACTTGGAAATGACCAAGTGCTAAGTGTAGAAGGGATTGGAACTATTAGGTTTCAAGTTCATGATGGTTCTGTTAAAGTCATGCAGGAAGTCGGATATATTCCTGGGCTTAAAATGAATCTTATTTGTCTAGGTTTATTAGAATCTAGAGGTTATCATTACAACTCAAGACATGGTATATTAAGGGTACTTAAAGGATCTCGAGTTATGATAAAAGGCACTAGGAATTAGAATCTCTACTACCTAATAGGTAATACAATTGTTGGTGAGATTGATTCTAGTACTGAAAACCAGTCAAGGTTATGGCACATGAGACTTGGGCATGTGAGTGAAAAGGGATTAAATGAACTGCTAAAACAGAGAATCCTGCACCACTCTTGTAAGTTTAAGGTGGAGTTATGTGAACAATGCATACTCAGTAAAAGTAAGAAATTGGTCTATCCTACTGGGAAACACACATCCATTTCTCCACTGGATTATGCTCATACTGACCTATGGGGTCCTTCAAAGACTGAAACTATAGGAGGAGGAAGATATTTCATGGCCATAGTAGATGACTACTCCAGGAAGCTTTGGGTTTTCATACTGAAGAATAAATCTGAAGCATTTGTGAGATTCAAGGAATGGTGTATTGAAGTAGAAACTGAAAAGAGGCTACTTTTGAAGTGTTTAAGGACAGATAATGGACTAGAATTTATGTCCAATGAGTTTCATGAGTTTTGTAAAAGAAAGGGAATTCAGAGACACTTGACAACACTAGGAAATCCACAACAAAATGGTGTGGTTGAGAGGATGAACAGAACCATCTTGAAAAGGGTAAGATTTATGCTTCAGTCCTCGGGCTTACCTAAACAGTTTTGGGGAGAGGTACATTTACCACGGCAAGATGTTACCCGATAAATAGGTGTCCTTCCTCGGCCCTTGATTTTAAAACACCATAAGAGGTATGTCTTGGAAAGATTGTTGATTACTCCTACTAGAAAGTTTTTGGCTACAGGGCCTATGTTCATATTAAACAAGACAAACTTGATCCAAGGGCTTTGAGGTGTATCCTATTAGGATATCCAAAAGGAGTCAAAGGATACAAACTCTGGTGTACTCAATCTGGGATGAACAAAGTCATCATTAGCCGAGATGTAGTGTTCAAGGAAGAGGAGATGCCATATTCGAAACAAATTGAGCCTTCCGGAAATTCGAAAACTCTAGAAACAAGAGATCGAGAAATGCTCAAGTGGAGGTGGAGCCGCAAGATAACCAGATCGGATGAATTGCATGCATGAGATACTCCTCATTCTGAAGATGAAGGAAGTGAGTCTGATGGGGGCTCTGAAGAGGATCCTGATCTGAGTAATTTTCAGTTAGCTAGGGATAGGCAGAGAAGAGTTATTAAGCCTCCAACTAGGTTTGGTCAAGCCGATCTTGTTGCTTATGCACTTAATGTAGCGTAAGATGTGAGCTATCATGAACTTAGTAACTACCAAGAAGCTATCAATTGCTCGGATAAAGACTCATGGATTCCAGCTGTGAAAGAAGCCTTATGGCTGAGAGGGATTCTTGAAGAGTTTGGTTTGAATCAAGAATTTGTTCCTATCAAATGTGACAGTCAAAGTGCTTTACATCTTGTGAAGTATCGAGTTTTTCATGAGAGGTCAAAGCATATAGATATAAGGTTGCATTTTCTTCGTGACATTGCAAATAAAGGGCTTGTGAAGATGATAAAGGTAGCAACAGAGAGGAGAATGCTGGCTGATCTACCGACTAAAGGCAATACCAATCGAAAAATTCTCGGTTTTGTCTTAGTTTGGTAGGAGTTCTGCCTCAACATTGAGGCTGTGCAGGCCCCGATATAGGGCCAGTTTGGAGGGATTGGAGAATGATAAATCTATGTCTTAAGATATGAGCCGTCAAGGTGGAGAATGTGAGGTGTGACTGCATGTTGCATGTTGATCAACTGGATAAGGCTTCTGATATGGAAAAGATTTGGAAGCATCTTTTTTCAATGTTTATATCTTACGCATTGACTACGATCTTATTATGAAGATCAAAGAGAATTATCAACGGGATATTCTTGATCTTGGTGATTTAATAGGTCATATCTTTTGGTTAAATGAAAAGATAGAATATAGATATATATATGTCTATCTTGAATAATAGAGACAGAGTGAAGAAGAGAACAGAGAGACCGAGAAGGAGAGAACATTCAACTACCGTAACTTGTTTTCATTTCTTGTGTTCATAGTGAAAATCGGTCCATTCCCTCTCGTGCGATAAGCATAGCCGAAGCACGTAAAATCTCTTGTGTTTATGTTTTGATTACAAACTTAACTATCTAGAAAATAAGAGTGTGTGAGTGAGTTATCAAAACACAACCGAGTGAGTTCTCAATCATAACAAGAATAAATCAAAAATCGAAGAGTAAGGACTCCGGACGCAGAGGATGCTTTGGATGCGGAAGCCGGACGCGGAGGATGCTTTGGATGCGGTCTACGCCTTTAACTCTCGGCTCTCAATTTTCGTTGTGTAGCTTGTCATCGGGCAAATTAATTTAACCGCTTGTTGGACTAATTGATATTGTTTGGGCTAATTGATGTTGTTTGGGATAATTGACGTTGTTGGACCACTTAATTTAGTTCATGTATTTGGGCAACTAATATATTTCTAAATTCGCTTCCATATATTAAATTTTCGTAAAATACGGAGGGTGCTAAAATATTTTTTTCGTAAAATTTACACATGAATTTTCGACTTCGACGCGTAAAATGGGGGGGTGCGGTCGCACCCCGAGTACCGCCCCTACCGCAAACCACACATGAGAGTTCAACCATCCTAGACTAACCATAGGTGACAGACAACATATATCCGGTTTGGGGGGGATTTGATGACACCGGCGCCCTTGTATTTGCCTCTTGTTGCAGACGATGTTAGTGGAGGCTGCCGCACCCTCTTAAGGTTTTGAGATTTTATTATAGTTTTTGAAAATTTATTTTTTCAATCTCAAAATTGCATATTGCGCACGTAAAATTCTAAATTTTGAATTTTGTCCTCGGATTATAAATCCTTGACCCGTAAACTCCCAAAAAAATTGTTACCTATTTGCCTCATTATATAAAACGCTGCACGTAGAAGGGGGTTAGTATTTCTTATATGATCAACTTGCACCAAAATTTGGCATCTTGTTTGGTAGCTGCACATGGTTTGTAATTTTTAAGGTAAGTCAACTTGATAATAATATGTCTACGCGTTGACATTTCTTCCTTATATTTGAGTGAATATTTATTTTGTTTACCCACTTACATAATTAATTAGCTGTGCTGCTTATAAATGCAAAATGTTTAGTTTGCCACAAGGAGATATACAGAAACTAAAATGTCTAGAATGATTCACAAGATGGAAGAAGAAATAAAGCAGAAAATGAAGGCGGCGCTCCACCTTGGGCACAAGGAGGAGGTGCATGGGGGAAACTAAGCCGAAGGCGGAGCACGGCCTCATGCACAAAATCAAGAAGAAGATGGGCCGCCGCCGTCGTGGCAAAAAAAGGAGGCAAAGGCGGTCGTGCAAAGGGAGAGGAATCCAAAGAGGGGGAAGGAGAAAAAGAAGAGGAAAGTGAGAGCGAGAGCGCAAGTGATAGTAATGATAGTGACTAAGAGAATGGTGATCGCGTATTTGAATTTGAATTTGAGTTTGAGTATGAATTTGAATTTTAAGTTATATTAATGTAATTATTATATTAATAGTAATCAACTTTGCTTCCGTTATTTTCTGTACGATTCGGATTTATTTAATTATTAGTTGATTGTATTGAAAATTGATTTTCAAAGAACTAACCACCCGCTCCACCCTGTGTTCTAGCTGCAAACAATACATGATGGTTCAATCACCATAGGCTAACCAAAGATGACAGACTCACACATAGCGGTCTTGGTGGGTTTTGAATCCATGACCTTGTTAGAATTTTAATTGGAAATTAGATTATTAAATTAATTAATATATGAATAATTGAAAGGATGCGTTGGTTCCTAGATGAATTGACACGTTCACTTCATGGAATGGACACATTGTTTCATAAATTAAATGATGAATGAATGTGTTGATTCATGAAGGGATATGTTGGTTCATGCCAAGAGGTACTTGGAAGTTGAACAAATGCAACCATTCACATTTCATCTTATTATGAAGAGTTGTGTCCAATACGAAGAGTTGTATCCATTACGAAGAGTTGTGTCTTTTTGCTTCATATGTGTTTGTGAAGAATTATGTCTTTTATGAATGAGTGCTTTAAATCTATAAATAGGACAATTGAAGTAAAGGAAAAAAATATAAATCCAAAAAATGATTCTTCATTCTCTCATTTATCCCTATTGTTTCACTCCATACATATATATTAATTAGTATCTCCTTAGTCCCGAGATATCAAGTAGTTCGTCGGAATTACGAGTAGTGCAACTACTCGTAATTGAGAAACCGTTGTATCTTGGAGACGAGTGCTATAGACCGCTTGCATTGAGTAGCGCAACATTATCGTCTTGCGGAGAGAGAGTCTAACTCTCGCTTCGGTTTGCATTTCGTTATTTTCGCTATTTTTCATATGTTGTTTGTTATGTTGTTATAGTATTTAATACTAACATTTGGTTTTATTGTTGTTATTTCTATACACCTAAATTTTTAATAACAGACCTTTCGGTCACAACAATTTTTTTTTTTGATTCATGGAACCCGCAGCCGCTACCTTCGGTGCGCACTGTGGCAGAGACACGCAAACCACACAGGAGGGTTCAACCACCCTTAATGTGACAGGAGACGGCAGACAACACCTAGCTGCCTTGGTGGGAATTGAACCCGAACCCATCGGTCCCGGGCCACCCACCTCGACCGCTAGGCCATCCCATGGGGACCTTTCGGTCACAACAATTGTTATAGCTTCGAGTGGCCTTATTTGATGGCTGCCCCACCCCCTTCGATCTGCCGAGTTGTTACCCCGTGAATATATCTAAGTAATCTGTACATAACTACCATACTTTCATGCTTTCTGAATATATTTATAACTTTTTTGGCATTATTTTCTTCTTCTTAGTACTACCCTTTAACAATTCTATTAATTCTTCCTATAGCCATTCTGATTTTTCGTTATCAAATTATCTGGGTTTTACTGTTAATGCTTGAAATTTCATACTGTTATTTTTTGTTTGAGAAAATACACAATATTTATTTGAAAAGGGTAGGGAATAAATTTACTCATGTATAATAATTTATATATCATAGAGAAATTTAAATTGCACCATGTTTATCCCGAATTTCACCTAAAGACATTTGAAATATTTTACTAGTTTATATGATGGGCATCCACGAAACATTAAGGATGCTAGGAGATGAGTCTTTCTTGAAAAGCTTACACGTGGAATTACTTAAACATGTGTGATGAGTATAGCCATAATTACTTGTTCACCACGTGGAATTACTTAAACATGAAGGTTGACGTTTTTTATATGTATTATATGTAAATATAAGTAATAATTACCTCAATTTTCGTATCGAAGTTTAATCAATTTGTGTGATGAGTATAACCATATTGGCTATTTGGCATATGCTCATTGCTTACATACAATAATAGTGAAAATCATATAAAAAGAACGAATTACCATACATTGCGGAGGAAGCAATGATTGTAGGCATACTTTTTCTTGAATTATTAGAAATGATGATTCATCAATGCCCTTTTTCTTCTTTTGGTGAATGTCAGGTATTACTCTGACGTTGGTGATCGCTGTATTGCACCAAATAATCCTGCAAAATTGGAGAATTAAATCAGTATAGTTCACAGCGTATCGAACACAGGGAACGGATGACTAGACATATTATTTTTCTACTTATCTTGGGTTTGGTTAGCAACCACACAAATTTTGGGTTTTTATCTAAACTAAGAACTTGTAAAAACTGAAAGAAATGTAAAAATTGAAAACTGAATTAAAACTATTTAAACTAGGCAGTTGAGAGATGGGTCCAGCAGAATATTCACACAATACTCGGCACATAAAATGAATTAATCTTAAGAATCAACTAGTTATAGATTACCGTAACTTAAACTGCGTAATCCTCACTCCCACTTACTTAGTCGGTAACCGCTATGTTGGGCATCGAAACGGCTACTTCCCTAATTTAGCTACAACCTACGTTGTTGGGCAATCAATAGATTTAATAGCTAAACAGCTTTATCGAACTAAGGGAGCCTAGTATAGGAGCCTACTCGTATGTTGGACATCTAATAGTCTCCTACCGGTTTAATCCAATTATTCTAATGAATAACTTTGCTACTTACCTAGCCTTGTTCCACGAGAAACGATGGAAGTACTAAGTTAGCTACAAACTACGCAACTTAGGGTGATCAAGCCTAAATTACTAGCCGATTAAATAAACAAGAATTAACCCGAAACCCTTCAATTAATTATTAGAACATAAGCCTCATGTATCTTGTTCACGTGTGCGTTTTACATCCCGCCGGACCACTAAAAGTTTAGCTACTCATGAAAGCTCGTCCCGACCGCACGAGTAAGACACTTTGCAAAACAGAACATACATCATTCGTAACCCTAATCCTAGCATGCACGAAAACCGAAAATAAAATAAAGATACGAACTAAAAACTAAGAACGAAACACGAACCGAATTAAAGCTAAACACAAACCGAATTAAAACAAGAATTGAAATAGGATCAAGAGTACCGATAGTTTTCGATCTCTCAAAATGCACGAAAATTGAAGTAACGATCTAAACTAAAATTCGAACTTTAAAAACTGAAATACGAAAGTGTTTGTTTCATCTACTTGAACTAATGGACTGCATGAAGTAAATGGAAAGGTTGTTGGTTCTTCTCCTCGGCGGTGGTGGAATATCGGCGACGGTGGCTCCCGGATGGCGGCGGTGTGAAGTCGAAGATGGATGGATCGGAAAGGGAATTGTGTGTCGAGGTTATGAGGAGGTCGAGAGGGTTCCAAGAGCTCGAATTTCGTGCCTCCCTCATCCTTTTATAATACTCCTAGATCACAACTAGGGTTCCTTTTTTGGATAAGGAAATGATCTATGAGATAAGGTAATATCTCATCCTTCCTTATTTATCTCATTTCCTTCCTTCCTTCTTTCATTTCTTCTCTTCTTCTTTCCTTCTTTCTTTTCTTGGCCAAATCCGCTCAAAATCTCGCCATTACAGCATGAAACTCGTTGCCACATCATTTCCACGTGTCGTGCCAAATCAGCCTATTTTCCTGCATAACTGCCAACAAAAGCGTCTCGCCTGCACAGTTAAGCGACTTTTCGGACAGAAATAATTAGGTACGAAATTGACTTATCAGACGTGAACCACAATATTCCCAAATATTTAATTTAATTGTATTGTATTATAATTTAGTCAATATTACAATATTTAATTTAGTCTAGTTTATGGCGAGGAAAATTCTTAAATTATTATATACTCCCTCCGTCCCACTAGAAACGACGCGTTTCCCTTATCAAAAATAGTGAGACGGAGAGAGTATACAAATTATAAATAAGGTTATTCTAGTACTTTACATTTGTATTTGACAACAAACATAGAATTATATATCAGAATCTTATCTTTTCACATGGTAATTTGTATAGTTAATATTAAATCTCCATAAAAAAAGAGATTAACATACACTACAAGAAATTCACGTCGTAAAAATATTACCGATGGAATACCGACTGAAATAAGGCGTCGGGTCAGGCTTTGTCGGTAAATTTTACCGACGGAAATTTCCGTCGGTAAACTTTACCGACGGATTGCCGACGAATATATCCGTCGGTAAAGTTTCCGTCTTGTAACTTTAGAACTTTTCTGGGGGAATTCCGTCGTAATCCGTCGGTATCTTATTTTTTTTTAAAATAATTTTTTTTTATTTTTCGTACCCAGTTCTCGACAACCTGCATTTTTTAACCAACCAACACAAAGACATACATATAACTATTCAAATCAAGTCAAAAAGCAAACCGAAACGGAAATATAAATATATAAATTATAAAATCCAAATATTCGGTATATATACATAAAACATAAATAAGTCAAATCATAAAGAGGTGGGAGGAGGGGATTCGATCGTTCCGTCCGAAGGCTCTCGTCGGCTAGAGGAACCCATCATCTCCATAAGCTGGGTCATCTGCGCATTCATGAATGCGACTCGCTCCTCGGAGGCTCCTCCTAGCTGCCGACTCCTCCTCCATTCGGCGCATGATCTCGCCACTTGCTTCCGGGATGGCCCAAGTGAAGAAGTAGAAGAGCGGTGGCCGGCGTTGATGTAGCCGCTCCCTTCCCTCGCCGAAACCGTCATGACCGCCGATTCTTGTCCCGAACCCCTTCCAACCGCAGATAAATCGCGTTTTTATCCGCGTTGGGGCCTTCTTCAAAGCAAAGAATCCGCTCCACCTCCGCCTATTACAATATAAAAATAGAAAATAGTCAAACTTAGAATTCTAGAATAATATTCTATATATTGTAATTGTGTGCTTACATGAAGTCTCGCCGCCTTCATGTTGGAGAAGTCTCCACCTTTGTAATGGAGATTCGAAAGTGTCAAGGCGGTGGACTCTAAGGAGCATCCCCTCCGAGAAGCCTATTCATCACATGCATAAACAAAATTATGTTAAAACAAAGACATAAGAAGCTAAAAAAACATATAAAATGAGACTTACCGTAGACTGGGAGTACTGTAGGGCTGACCGGGACCCTCCTTTGTGCTTGCTCATCCCGGCGCCCGGCCTGCCTCGACCTGCGCACCGGGAAGCGCCTCGACTTCGGAGTACCTCGGCCGCATCCAGGTACTCGTTGAGGGCCGCCCACCTCTCTGTGTTGATGTAGTCCGGTTTTTTAGGGCGACCTTTCTTCATTTCGAAGTGCCAATCACTGAACCTCTTGGACGCCCTCTTCTGCCACATGTGGTGGACTGCCTGGTCCCAGTCAGCAGGCCAGCGGAAGTGCTTCTGCAATTTACATGTTTATACATGTTAGATATATACAAGTAAATGCTAAATTATAAGATTGTAAACTTGAAAGAAAAACTAACCTTAAATTCCTCAAAATACTGCTCCTTAATTTCAGGAGGAGTCAGCTTCCAAGTGAACCCAGTCGGGTTATTGTTCTTTTTAAAACACTCAACGATTGTCGAGATCAATCCAGATGGCTCAAGCAATCGCCTATTATTGAAAATTGGTTAATCCAAGTTATACTTGATATATTTAAAATTAATAAAAGCAATTATCACATACCCCTCAGGTGAAATCTCGAAACAACGGCGGCTATCCACCGAGTAAGAGTTGGTAGAACCCCCGATGGGGTCCACCCGACTCCAAGGGGACCGCCCCCATAGCCGATGACGATGGGGGTGCTCCACGCCCAGCATGGCTGATACACCCGCCACGACCTCCGGGAGACGCCATGTACCCGAAAACAAAGAATAATCATTAATTGCTTTTGGCCAAAAAAATAAGACAAAATTCTTTTTAAAACCTCGTAAGTTGTACTAGTCATCACTAAAGTCCTCATCTTCCGATGTCGAGAACATGTTTTTCTTCATCATCATCTCCTTCGTCAAAATCTTCCTCATCGAGTTCTATTGTTTGACGTGGATGAGATAATATTATATCGGCTTCTACCGTCGCGTGGTTATGTATGCGGGGTTTAGTATGTCATCCTCTTGAAATGCTTCATCTAATGAAGATTTAGTTGGCAAATCTATCTTAAATCTCGGTTTAACTTTACATACTTCTAACCATGACTTCCTAGATTTGTTCACACTTAGGATATGAGCAAGAATACACTTGATGCGCTTGTGATGCCGGGACAAATGGTTCATAGTTACTGCAGCGGTTTCGTTTGATCGATAGAAACCAACTTGTATTGTGGATGTACATAAGTCCCTCTAGGGGTCGGGTCAAACCATAAGCACTTGAACAACATGGTTCGTTTTATTGGTAAACCCGGGTACTCAACTTCATATATCTCCACCAACTGTCCATAATAATCAAGTGCATCGGAACCATAATTCTGCCCTTGTATACACACTCCGCTATTCATAGTGGACTTTCCTACCCCATGTGATCAAGTATGAAACTTATATTTGTTCACACCATAACCAGGGTACGTATAAACCGCTACTAATGGACCTTTTGCTAAATCCCGTATATACGGATTCATCTCATTGCAATAAGGGGAAGAAACCTAAGATCATAAGAAGCTAATTAGGAAAAGAAAACATTTTCGAAATTATTTAGATTGGATAAGCTCGTCGCATATATGATTTGAACCAAGCTCCGAATTCTGCTCAATCGATGTTTGGTAATCTTCATATGATATATTTGGACATGCACGCCCGAATTTCTTCCTCAAATAGCAGCTTCATTAAAGTTGGTTGAAGTCGTTACATATATTACACAAGTTAGAAAATAAGACAAGCGAATTATAGAGAACACTCACTTATGATATTCTCGTAACCTTCGCAGTTCAACAAGATGTATAAGTCGGGCGGCATTATACTCTTCCCGATCAAGATATCTCATTGACTTCGCCCGATTAGACGACCTTTTGGACGAAATATAGAGGGGACATCTATGTTGTCGACCGTCTGCCTTCTTGTTCCACCTCGCAATTGTGGGGCATCCTCCTCAGCTTTAGTGTGGATATGATCTTCAAAATAGTACGAAGCGGAAATTTGATGCTTCTTCGGCTAAATAAGAATTGCATATGGATCCTTCCACACGAGCCTTATTGCCAACATATTTTTTCAATTTCCCTAAATATCCGATGAAGGGTGGTTGAATGCATTAATAATTAATCTTGGGATATTGAATAGGAAACGATAATATGAATGATATTATACCTCTCAAATGGATACATCCATCGATATTGAACAGGATCGGCTAAACGAGCTTCATCGCCAAATGCACCTAGGGAGATGTTCCATGAAATCGAAGAAACTTGGTGGAAATATGCGCTCCAAAGTTGAAAACTTTATAATTTTTAACGAATCCCTTCATATAAACGTGCTCTCTTACAACTTGTGTAGACAAAAACAACTTATTCTTACAATTTTTACACTGACATCTAATTTTTTCTCCGTCCGCATAAGTTGTCCTGGGGCTACTTGTCCAATCAATGAAATCGCAATGCCATTCACAATTTGAGGATTCAATGAACCCTCTCGCCCACCGTGTATACATCCACAAACGACTCATTATTTCAAATCCTAATTAATATTGTTCACTAAAAGTTCTACGCTCACTCCAACTCGTGTAAATACACGAGCATTAAATATGTTTTCATTTATGGAAAATATTAATCTAACAAATGCAAAAATAAAATAAATTTTGAAGTAAGAGAGAGCTTGACAAGAGGGGAGAAAATATATAACTTTCTAAGTCAGGTTTGAAAATAACTAAAAATAATTGAAATATACCATACTAAATAGTAAAATGTGACTACGTTAACTTATGATATAGAGTTAAGTGAAATAAACAAAAATATAGGAATAAAAAATATAGTAAAATGAACAGAAATGGGGACATGAACGGATTAACATGATCGCATGTTATCTACCACTGTTGTCGGCTAACTCTGGACGGAAGATAAGTAGAATTCAGGGAATGCTATTCGGAAAAGGCCTAACTCGCATTCTAAGCTCTATCTCAAACGATTCCAATAACGAAGAGCGGCATCCATCATACTCTCTCCCGTATTTTGTTCAAGCAAAAACTCTCCGCCACCTAAACATTTTAAATTTTGAATCCAACCACTAAACTATTATGTTATCTCATTCCGTCATTCGGGGGTTAGCCTCAAATTTCCGCAACTAAGAAAAACGTGCAAATGCAAACTACCTGGATAAAATTGCAGATAAGTAGAAAAAAACATCATCAGTCAAACTATTAGCTCCTATTCTTAAGAATAAACAATAACTTAGCACAAAAGATTTCCAATTAAAGCTGGAACAAAAAAGGGGAAACAAAATAGATCTACATACCTTCACAAGAAGAGGGGAAGAAGAGGGGTACCGGCATGACGCAGACTACGACGGCGCGATGGCGTGGGGCGGCGAAGGCGACGGCGACAGCGGTGGAGAGGCGGCGGAGGCGGCGGGGCGGTGGTAGCCGTTGCCGAACCAAATAAATGTGCCCGGTTCAAATAAAGCCTCGCCCTGATATGATTTAGGGTTTACCGACGGATAATTCCGTTTGCAAATTTTAACTTACTACCGAGACGGATTTCTTTTCCGCTCTGCAATAATATTTCATAATAATTATATATTTTTTAAATAAAAATATACCCTTGCCGACGGAAAAATCATTATAAAAAAATAAAAATAAAAATAAAAAATAAAAAAATCAAGACTACCTGACGGATTGTTCAAGGCTCGTTAATCCACCGACGGATATTTTCCGCCGGGCAAATTGCCGGTAAAATCGTTTTTCGGAGTCCGTCGGTAATCCGTCTGCAGTACTCGACCGTGTTTTATTTCCGTCGGTAATTCCGTCGGTAAAACGGTATTTCTTGTAGTGATATGGATCAAACTTGTATATACAAACTAGTAAATA
>CM054815.1:16899030-17042589 GCA_028984105.1 Lavandula angustifolia | reverse complement strand
GATAAATCTATGTCTTAAGATATGAGCCGTCAAGGTGGAGAATGTGAGGTGTGATTGCATGTTGCATGTTGATCAACTGGATAAGGCTTCGATATGGAAAAGATTTGGAAGCATCTTTTTCAATGTTTATATCTTCCGCATTGACTAATGATCTTATTATGAAGATCAAAGAGAATTATCAACGGGATATTCTTGATCTTGGTGATTTAATAGGTCATATCTTTTGGTTAAATGAAAAGATAGAATATAGATATATATATGTCTATCTTGAATAATAGAGACGAGTGAAGAAGAGAACAGAGAGACCGAGAAGGAGAGAACATTCAACTACTGTAACTTGTTTTCATTTCTTGTGTTCATAGTGAAAATCAGTCCATTCCCTCTCGTTCCCTCTCGTGCAGTAAGCATAGCCGAAGCACGTAAAATCTCTTGTGTTTATGTTTTGATTACAAACTTAACTATCTAGAAAATAAGAGTGTGTGGAGTGAGTTATCAAAACACAACCGAGTGAGTTCTCAATCATAACAAGAATAAATCAAAAATCGAAGAGTAAGGACTCCGGACGCGAGAGGATCTTGGATGCGGAAGCCGGACGCGGAGGATGCTAGATGCGGTCTACGCCTTTAACTCTCGGCTCTCAATTTTCGTTGTGTAGCTGTCAGCTGGGCAAATTAATTTAACTGCTTGTTGGACTAATTGATATTGTTTGGGCTAATTGATGTTGTTTGGGATAATTGACGTTGTTGGACCACTTAATTTAGTTCATGTATTTGGGCAACTAATATATTTCTAAATTCGCTTCCATATATTAAATTTTCGTAAAATACGGAGGGTGCTAAAATATTTTTTTCGTAAAATTTACACATGAATTTTCGACTTCGACGCGTAAAATGGGGGGTGCGGTCGCACCCCCTGGTACCGCCCCTACTGCAAACCACACATGAGAGTTCAACCACCCTAGACTAACCATAGGTGACAGACAACATATATCGGTTTCAGTGGGATTTGATGACACCGGCGCCCTTGTATTTGCCTCTTGTTGCAGACGATGTTAGTGGAGGCTGCCGCACCCCTCTTAAGGTTTTGAGATTTTATTATAGTTTTTGAAAATTTATTTTTTCAATCTCAAAATTGCATATTGCGCACGTAAAATTCTAAATTTTGAATTTTGTCCTCGGATTATAAATCCTTGACCCGTAAACTCCCAAAAAAATTGTTACCTATTTGCCTCATTATATAAAACGCTGCACGTAGAAGGGGGTTAGTATTTCTTATATGATCAACTTGCACCAAAATTTGGCATCTTGTTTGGTAGCTGCACATGGTTTGTAATTTTTAAGGTAAGTCAACTTGATAATAATATGTCTACGCGTTGACATTTCTTCCTTATATTTGAGTGAATATTTATTTTGTTTACCCACTTACATAATTAATTAGCTGTGCTGCTTATAAATGCAAAATGTTTAGTTTGCCACAAGGAGATATACAGAAACTAAAATGTCTAGAATGATTCACAAGATGGAAGAAGAAATAAAGCAGAAAATGAAGGCGGCGCTCCACCTTGGGCACAAGGAGGAGGTGCATGGGGAAACTAAGCCGAAGGCGGAGCACGGCCTCATGCACAAAATCAAGAAGAAGATGGGCCGCCGCCGTCGTGGCAAAAAAAAGGAGGCAAAGGCGGTCGTGCAAAGGGAGAGGAATCCAAAGAGGGGGAAGGAGAAAAAGAAGAGGAAAGTGAGAGCGAGAGCGCAAGTGATAGTAATGATAGTGACTAAGAGAATGGTGATCGCGTATTTGAATTTGAATTTGAGTTTGAGTATGAATTTGAATTTTAAGTTATATTAATGTAATTATTATATTAATAGTAATCAACTTTGCTTCCGTTATTTTCTGTACGATTCGGATTTATTTAATTATTAGTTGATTGTATTGAAAATTGATTTTCAAAGAACTAACCACCCGCTCCACCCCGTGTTCTAGCGCAAACAATACATGATGGTTCAATCACCATAGGCTAACCAAAGATGACAGACTCACACATAGCGGTCTTGGTGGGTTTTGAATCCATGACCTTGTTAGAATTTTAATTGGAAATTAGATTATTAAATTAATTAATATATGAATAATTGAAAGGATGCGTTGGTTCCTAGATGAATTGACACGTTACTTCATGGAATGGACACATTGTTTCATAAATTAAATGATGAATGAATGTGTTGATTCATGAAGGGATATGTTGGTTCATGCCAAGAGGTACTTGGAAGTTGAACAAATGCAACCATTCACATTTCATCTTATTATGAAGAGTTGTGTCCAATACGAAGAGTTGTATCCATTACGAAGAGTTGTGTCTTTTGCTTCATATGTGTTTGTGAAGAGTTATGTCTTTTATGAATGAGTGCTTTAAATCTATAAATAGGACAATTGAAGTAAAGGAAAAAAATATAAATCCAAAAAATGATTCTTCATTCTCTCATTTATCCCTATTGTTTCACTCCATACATATATATTAATTAGTATCTCCTTAGTCCCGAGATATCAAGTAGTTCGTCGGAATTACGAGAAGTAGTGCAACTACTCGTAATTGAGAAACCGTTGTATCTTGGAGACGAGTGCTATAGACCGCTTGCATTGAGTAGCGCAACATTATCGTCTTGCGGAGAGAGAGTCTAACTCTCGCCTCGGTTTGCATTTCGTTATTTTCGCTATTTTTCATATGTTGTTTGTTATGTTGTTATAGTATTTAATACTAACATTTGGTTTTATTGTTGTTATTTCTATACACCTAAATTTTTAATAACAGACCTTTCGGTCACAACAATTTTTTTTTTTTGATTCATGGAACCCGCAGCCGCTACCTTCGGTGCGCACTGTGCAGTAGCCTGCAAACCACACAGGAGGGTTCAACCACCCTTAATGTGACAGGACGACAGACAACACCTAGCGGTCTTGGTGGGAATTGAACCCAGAACCTATCGGTCCCGGGCCACCCACCTCGACCGCTAGGCCATCCCATGGGGACCTTTCGGTCACAACAATTGTTATAGCTTCGAGTGGCCTTAGTTGATGGCTGCCCCACCCCCTTCGATCTGCCGAGTTGTTACCCCGTGAATATATCTAAGTAATCTGTACATAACTACCATACTTTCATGCTTTCTGAATATATTTATAACTTTTTGGCATTATTTTCTTCTTCTTAGTACTACCCTTTAACAATTCTATTAATTCTTCCTATAGCCATTCTGATTTTTCGTTATCAAATTATCTGGGTTTTACTGTTAATGCTTGAAATTTCATACTGTTATTTTTTGTTTGAGAAAATACACAATATTTATTTGAAAAGGGTAGGGAATAAATTTACTCATGTATAATAATTTATATATCATAGAGAAATTTAAATTGCACCATGTTTATCCCGAATTTCACCTAAAGACATTTGAAATATTTTACTAGTTTATATGATGGGCATCCACGAAACATTAAGGATGCTAGGAGATGAGTCTTTCTTGAAAAGCTTACACGTGGAATTACTTAAACATGTGTGATGAGTATAACCATAATTACTTGTTCACCACGTGGAATTACTTAAACATGAAGGTTGACGTTTTTTATATGTATTATATGTAAATATAAGTAATAATTACCTCAATTTTCGTATCGAAGTTTAATCAATTTGTGTGATGAGTATAACCATATTGGCTATTTGGCATATGCTCATTGCTTACATACAATAATAGTGAAAATCATATAAAAAGAACGAATTACCATACATTGCGGAGGAAGCAATGATTGTAGGCATACTTTTTCTTGAATTATTAGAAATGATGATTCATCAATGCCCTTTTTCTTCTTTTGGTGAATGTCAGGTATTACTCTGACGTTGGTGATCGCTGTATTGCACCAAATAATCCTGCAAAATTGGAGAATTAAATCAGTATAGTTCACAGCGTATCGAACACAGGGAACGGATGACTAGACATATTATTTTTCTACTTATCTTGGGTTTGGTTAGCAACCACACAAATTTTGGGTTTTTATCTAAACTAAGAACTTGTAAAAACCGAAAGAAATGTAAAAATTGAAAAACCGAATTAAAACTATTTAAACTAGGCGGTTGAGAGATGGGTCCAACGAGAATATTCACACAATTCTCGGCACATAAAATGAATTAATCTTAAGAATCAACTAGTTATAGATTACCGTAACTTAAACTGCGTAATCCTCACTCCCACTTACTTAGTCGGTAACCGCTATGTTGGGCATCGAAACGGCTACTTCCCTAATTTAGCTACAACCTACGTTGTTGGGCAATCAATAGATTTAATAGCTAAACAACTTTATCGAACTAAGGGAGCCTAGTATAGGAGCCTACTCGTATGTTGGACATCTAATAGTCTCCTCCCGGTTTAATCCAATTATTCTAATGAATAACTTTGCTACTTACCTAGCCTTGTTCCACGAGAAACGATGGAAGTACTAAGTTAGCTACAAACTACGCAACTTAGGGTGATCAAGCCTAAATTACTAGCCAGATTAAATAAACAAGAATTAACCCGAAACCCTTCAATTAATTATTAGAACATAAGCCTCATGTACTGTTCACGTGTGCGTTTTACATCCTGCCGGACCACTAAAAGTTTAGCTACTCATGAAACTCACATCCGCACGGGTAAGACACTTTGCAAAACAGAACATACATCATTCGTAACCCTAATCCTAGCATGCACGAAAACTGAAAATAAAATAAAGATACGAACTAAAAACTAAGAACGAAACACGAACTGAATTAAAGCTAAACACAAACTGAATTAAAACAAGAATTGAAATAGGATCAAGAGTACCGATAGTTTTCGATCTCTCAAAATGCACGGAAATTGAAGTAACGATCTAAACTAAAATTCGAACTTTAAAAACTGAAATACGAAAGTGTTTGTTTCATCTACTTGAACTAATGGACTGCATGAAGTAAATGGAAAGGTTGTTGGTTCTTCTCCTCGGCGGTGGTGGAATATCGGCGACGGTGGCTCCGGATGGCGGCGGTGTGAAGTCGAAGATGGATGGATCGGAAAGGGAATTGTGTGTCGAGGTTATGAGGAGGTCGAGAGGGTTCCAAGAGCTCTGAATTTCGTGCCTCCCTCATCCTTTTATAATACTCCTAGATCACAGCTAGGGTTCCTTTTTGGATAAGGAAATGATCTATGAGATAAGGTAATATCTCATCCTTCCTTATTTATCTCATTTCCTTCCTTCCTTCTTTCATTTCTTCTCTTCTTCTTTCCTTCTTTCTTTTCTTGGCCAAATCCGCTCAAAATCTCGCCATTACAAGCATGAAACTTCGTTGCCACATCATTTCCACGTGTCGTGCCAAATCAGCCTATTTTCTTGCATAACTGCCAACAAAAGCGTCTCGCCTGCACAGTTAAGCGACTTTTCGGACAGAAATAATTAGGTACGAAATTGACTCATCAGACGTGAACCACAATATTCCCAAATATTTAATTTAATTGTATTGTATTATAATTTAGTCAATATTACAATATTTAATTTAGTCTAGTTTATGGCGAGGAAAATTCTTAAATTATTATATACTCCCTCCGTCCCACTAGAAACGACGCGTTTCCCTTATCAAAAATAGTGAGACGGAGAGAGTATACAAATTATAAATAAGGTTATTCTAGTACTTTACATTTGTATTTGACAACAAACATAGAATTATATATCAGAATCTTATCTTTTCACATGGTAATTTGTATAGTTAATATTAAATCTCCATAAAAAAAAGAGATTAACATACACTACAAGAAATTCACGTCAGTAAAAATATTACCGATGGAATACCGACGGAAATAAGGCGTCGGGTCAGGCTTTGTCGGTAAATTTTACCGACGGAAATTTCCGTCGGTAAACTTTACCGACGGATTGCCGACGGAATATATCCGTCGGTAAAGTTTCCGTCTGTAACTTTAGAACTTTACTGAGGGAATTCCGTCGGTAATCCGTCGGTATCTTATTTTTTTTTAAAATAATTTTTTTTTATTTTTTCGTACCCAGTTCTCGACAACCTGCATTTTTTAACCAACCAACACAGCACATACATATAACTATTCAAATCAAGTCAAAAAGCAAACTGAAACGGAAATATAAATATATAAATTATAAAATCCAAATATTCAGTATATATACATAAAACATAAATAAGTCAAATCATAAAGAGGTGGGAGGAGGGGACTGACTGCTGTCGTCCGAAGGCTCTCGTCGGCTAGAGGAACCCATCATCTCCATAAGCTGGGTCATCTGCGCATTCATGAATGCGACCTGCTCCTCGAGGCTCCTCCTAGCTGCCGACTCCTCCTCCATTCGGCGCATGATCTCGCCACTGCTCTGGGATGGCCCAAGTGAAGAAGTAGAAGAGCGGCTGGCGGCGTTGATGTAGCCGCTCCCTTCCTCGCCGAAACCGTACAGCCGCTGATTCTTGTCCCGAACCCCTTCCAACCGCAGATAAATCGTGTTTTTATCCGCGTTGGGGCCTTCTTCAGCAGCAATCCGCTCCACCTCCGCCTATTACAATATAAAAATAGAAAATAGTCAAACTTAGAATTCTAGAATAATATTCTATATATTGTAATTGTGTGCTTACATGAAGTCTCGCCGCCTTCATGTTGGAGAAGTCTCCACCTTTGTAATGGAGATTCTGGAAAGTGTCAAAGGCGGTGGACTCTAAGGAGCATCCCCTCTGAGAAGCCTATTCATCACATGCATAAACAAAATTATGTTAAAAACAAAGACATAAGAAGCTAAAAAACATATAAAATGAGACTTACCGTAGACTGGGAGTACCTGTAGGGCCGACCGGGACCCTCCTTTGTGCTTGCTCATCCCGGCGCCCGGCTACGCTCCGACTCGCGGCACTGGGAAGCGATCTCGACTTCGGAGTACCTCGGCCGCATCCGGTACTCGTTGAGGGCCGCCCACCTCTCTGTGTTGATGTAGTCCGGTTTTTTAGGGCGACCTTTCTTCATTTCGAAGTGCCAATCACTGAACCTCTTGGACGCCCTCTTCTGCCACATGTGGTGGACTCGCTCGGTCCTGGCCACAGGGCCGGCGGAAGTGCTTCCGCAATTTACATGTTTATACATGTTAGATATATACAAGTAAATGCTAAATTATAAGATTGTAAACTTGAAAGAAAAACTAACCTTAAATTCCTCAAAATACTGCTCCTTAATTTCAGGAGGAGTCAGCTTCCAAGTGAACCCAGTCGGGTTATTGTTCTTTTTAAAACACTCAACGATTGTCGAGATCAATCCAGATGGCTCAAGCAATCGCCTATTATTGAAAATTGGTTAATCCAAGTTATACTTGATATATTTAAAATTAATAAAAGCAATTATCACATACCCCTCAGGTGAAATCTCGAAACAACGGCGGCTATCCACCGAGTAAGAGTTGGTAGAACCCTGATGGGGTCCACCCGACTCAAGGGGACTGCCCCCATAGCCAGATGACGATGGGGGTGCTCCACGCCCAGCATGAGCTGATACAGTCCTGCCACGACCTCTGGGAGACGCCATGTACCTGAAAACAAAGAATAATCATTAATTGCTTTTGGCCAAAAAAATAAGACAAAATTCTTTTAAAACCTGTAAGTTGTACTAGTCATCACTAAAGTCCTCATCTTCTGATGTCAGAACATGTTTTTCTTCATCATCATCTCCTTCGTCAAAATCTTCCTCATCGAGTTCTATTGTTTGACGTGGATGAGATAATATTATATCAGCTTCTACTGTCGCGTGGTTATGTACTGGTGGGTTTAGTATGTCATCCTCTTGAAATGCTTCATCTAATGAAGATTTAGTTGGCAAATCTATCTTAAATCTCGGTTTAACTTTACATACTTCTAACCATGACTTCCTAGATTTGTTCACACTAGGATATGAGCAGTAATACACTTGATGCGCTTGTGATGCCAGGACAAATGGTTCATAGTTCTGCAGCGGTTTCGTTTGATCGATAGAAACCAACTTGTATTGTGGATGTACATAAGTCCCTCTAGGGGTCGGGTCAAACCATAAGCACTTGAACAACATGGTTCGTTTTATTGGTAAACCCGGGTACTCAACTTCATATATCTCCACCAACTGTCCATAATAATCAAGTGCATCGGAACCATAATTCTGCCCTTGTATACACACTCCGCTATTCATAGTGGACTTTCCTACCCCATGTGATCAAGTATGAAACTTATATTTGTTCACACCATAACCAGGGTACGTATAAACCGCTACTAATGGACCTTTTGCTAAATCCCGTATATACGGATTCATCTCATTGCAATAAGGGGAAGAAACCTAAGATCATAAGAAGCTAATTAGGAAAAGAAAACATTTTCGAAATTATTTAGATTGGATAAGCTCGTCGTACATATGATTTGAACCAAGCTCCGAATTCCTGCTCAACTGATGTTTGGTAATCTTCATATGATATATTTGGACATGCACGCCGAATTTCTTCCTCAAATAGGCTTCATTAAAGTTGGTTGAAGTCGTTACATATATTACACAAGTTAGAAAATAAGACAAGCGAATTATAGAGAACACTCACTTATGATATTCTGTAACCTCGTCGCAGTTCAACAAGATGTATAAGTGGGCGGCATTATACTCTTTCTGATCAAGATATCTCATTGACTTCGCGCCAATTAGACGACCTTTTGGACGAAATATAGAGGGGACATCTATGTTGTCGACCGTCTGGCCTTCTTGTTCCACCTCGCAATTGTGAGGCATCCTCCTCGCCTAGTGTGGATATGATCTTCAAAATAGTACGAGCGAAATTTGATGCTTCTTCGACTAAATAAGAATTGCATATGGATCCTTCCACACGAGCCTTATTCCCAACATATTTTTTCAATTTCCCTAAATATCGATGAAGGGTGGTTCAATGCATTAATAATTAATCTTGGGATATTGAATAGGGAAACGATAATATGAATGATATTATACCTCTCAAATGGATACATCCATCGATATTGAACGAGGATCGGCTAAACGAGCTTCATCGCCTAAATGCACCGGGAGATGTTCCATGAAATCGAAGAAACTTGGTGGAAATATGCGCTCCAGGTTGAAAACTTTATAATTTTTAACGAATCCCTTCATATAAACGTGCTCTCTTACAACTTGTGTAGACAAAAACAACTTATTCTTACAATTTTTACACGGACATCTAATTTTTTCTCCGTCCGCATAAGTTGTCTGGCTACTTGTCCAATCAATGAAATCCGCAATGCCATTCACAATTTGAGGATTCAATGAACCTTCTACTGCCCACCGTGTATACATCCACAAACGACTCATTATTTCAAATCCTAATTAATATTGTTCACTAAAAGTTCTACGCTCACTCCAATCCTGTGTAAACACACGAGCATTAAATATGTTTTTCATTTATGGAAAATATTAATCTAACAAAATGCAAAAATAAAATAAATTTTGAAGTAAGAGAGAGCTGATAAGAGGGAGAAAATATATAACTTTCAAGGTTAGGTTTGAAAATAACGAAAAATAATTGAAATATACCATACTAAATAGTAAAATGTGACTACAGAACTTATAGATATAGGTTATGAAATAAACAAAAATATAGGAATAAAAAATATAGTAAAATGAACGAGAGGGGACATGAATGGATTAACATGATCAAGATGTTATCTACCATCGAAGGCGACAACTTTGGATGGAAGATAAGTAGAATTAGAATGCTATTCGGAAAAAGGCCTAACCGCACTGGAAGCTCTATCTTAAACGATTCCAATAACGAATAGTGGCATCCATCATACTTCCTCTCGTATTTTGTTCACAAAAACTCTCTGCCACCTAAACATTTTAAATTTTGAATCCAACCACTAAACTATTATGTTATCTCATTCCGTCATTCAGTTTCATTTCAAATTTCTTGAACTAAGAAAACGTGCAAATGCAACCGCTGGGATAAAATTGCAGATAAGTAGAAAAAACATCATTGTCAAACTATTAGCTCCTATTCTTAAGAATAAACAATAACTTAGCACAAAAGATTTCCAATTAAAGGGGAACAAAAAAAGGGGAAACAAAATAGATCTACATACCTTCTTGTGCAAGAAGAGGGGGAAGAAGAGGGGCAGTCGGCGGCGACGAGACGACGACGGCGATGGCGTGGGGGCGGCGAAGGCGACGGCGACAGGCGGTGGGAGAGGCGGCGGGGAGGCGGCGGGCGAGGGGGGCGTTGCCGAACCGGCGAAATGTCTTCGGTTCGGCTAGGTTCTCGCCCGTATATGATTTAGGGTTTACCGACGGATAATTCCGTCGGTAAATTTTAACTTACTACCGACGGATTTTTCCGTCGGTAATAATATTTCATAATAATTATATATTTTTTAAATAAAAATATAACTTTGCCGACGGAAAAATCGCCGGCAAAAATAAAATAAAAATAAAAAAAAAAAAAAATCAAGACTTATCGACGGATTGTTCCGTCGTTAATCCACCGACGGATATTTTCCGTCGGCAGTCCGTCGGTAAAATCGTCTTTTCGGAGTCCGTCGGTAATCCGTCGGTAAGCCGACCCGTGTTTTATTTCCGTCGGTAATTCCGTCGGTAAAAACGGTATTTCTTGTAGTGATATGGATCAAACTTTGTATATACAAACTAGTAAATACATTATAGATTTAATAATTATGCATTTGTTAAGTTCGGATTTGTAGCTTTTTTACCGTATAACGCGTGTGCTTTGACTATGAAATTATAGATTTTATGTTCAGTTTGGGAGAAATTATTCTAAGAATGAATGAAATGAAAAGGAATGATTGAATTTGGGTCGGTGCAATTTATCTGCAAAATGATGAAGAATTGGACTGCATGAATACTGACTGACGTGAGGAGCCTTGGCCCGAAATAATATAGAAAGCAAGAAAATAAATCCAAGACCGGAAAGTAAAGAAAGCAAGAAAAGAAATCCAAAGTTCAATTCACACCCACCTCCTCAACCTCATGGGTGGATCTTATGTCTCACCTTATGTCCCACTTGAGTAATTTCGTACGGAGTTACTAAGATAACCCTAAGAACGAGGCATGTAGTAGGACATAGAGTGGGATAGAAGATCCCTAACACCTCCTCAATTGGCGGGAAAATGAAAGTGTTTGGAAGCAGCAAGTACAACCCGACACAACTCGCAATGAAACTTTATTTTGATCAAACCAATTAATCTACAACTTCTATAATTTTGAACTCAAAGAAGTTTTGTGATGTGAGAGAAAGTCTTGCAGCTCCAAATCACCTTCAAATTTCTCCATGTCTTGTCTACTCAAATGAACCCATGCTTCTACTCCATCCCCATTCCTAGTATCCATAAATATCACCACATTCTTGTGGTCGAACCCGGGCGTCCCGAACCAAATCGGTTCGCCCCACCCGAAATCCGCTTCGTATACTGGGAACCCACACAAGCTCGAGAAGCTGAAGCTAACCAACTGGCCTGTATCAGCTCGAGCCATCACCTCCTTCATCAAATTCAAATGCTTCTCTTCCTCCTCCGGCTCAGCCACGTAGCCGCCGTCCACGGCTTTCAAGGCCGCCCTGACTCTCTGCATAAGATCCAAGCAGCCGTCGCTCGCCGCCGGCTTCGCCGTCGAAACCCATAATAAGTTCCCGAAGTGGTACTCGGATAGGGGCGGGTCGGTCCGGCTCCGTAGGTTAACTGGATGATGCACGGTGTACATCTTATTCGGGTCGGATCTCATACCCGTGGAGGATATGAACCGGGTCCATATAAAAGCAGATAGCGCTTCCACTCGAGACGGCCGCTGCGCGGCAGCGCCGTACCTCTCTCGGAAAACATCGATTTTCGTGGCGGGGAATGTGAATATTTTGGTGACGACTTCTTCTTTCATCATGTCCGTACTGGCCTTGAACTCGGGAATATCCCGCGGCGGGAAGTAGGTGGCGCCGCTGAACTCCGGCGGCGGGCCGCAGTCTCCGTTTCTTGCGACGGTGCTCCAAGATTTGGCGAACGAGATCGAAGATAACGCGTCGGAGATCTTGTGCGTGATGAGGATTCCGACTGCGGCGCCGCCGCACCGGAAGTAAGTGGCTTGAACAGCCATGCAGAAATCTTGAGGTTCTTCCAGTTTGTAAGGAAGAAGTAGTTTGCTTATATTTCTAGGGTTTGGGTCGGCGATAAGTTGTCCGAGATCGCAGTTTGCTTCGGCCTCGAAAAAGGGTACGCCGCCGTCGTCACAGTCGATGTGACGGTTGCCGACGAGGCGGCCGGCGAGGGGGTAGAATTTTGTCAAGACTTGGGATAAGGATTTTTTGAGGTGGTCTGATTTTTTGGAGTTGGCGAATTCGGTGTTTGATGCGTAGAAGTAGACGAAAGGCGTGAAGATGAGCGGAGCGATTTGATCGAGAAATGAAAGGCGGTGGATTTGCAGAGATTTTGGAGTTGGAGAAGATGGTTTTATTGTTTCGGTCGAGATTACCCTCATTTCAATCTCCATTCTCTCTCTCTAACAGTTTGGTTTACTTCACTGTAATTAGATCTAGGTATTTAACAATAATTAGATTTGGCAGTTAGCATTATCATTAATTAATCTCAATGATACCATATCAGTTAACGTCAAATCCACCTAATAAATTTACTTGATTGTCGTTTATTTATTTATTGCTAGTGGCATACAATCAGATTTTTATGTCGCCTCAAACAAATTTTTTCAACGGCAGAAATATGCATGGATAAGGAAAAGGAACACTGCCATGTAGATTGACAACGTGTAGAATGTTTATTTTTTTCAGATTTTTGTTTTGTTTCTTTGACTTACTCGCTATAACTCTCTCTCTCTCTCTCTCTCATGCATAGGCGTGTTCGGTACGGTATACCGTAACATTTTTCTCATACCGCTTACCGTACCGAAAATGTTCGGTATGAGAAAATGCATACGTTACCGTACCGATAACTTTGGTATACCGTAGTTCGGTATACCGAAAGTTCGGTATGAGCAATCTCCATACCGTTGCCATACCGCTATTTCGGTATACCATACCGTACTTCGGTATACCGAAGCAAACGATATACCAAAACTTTCGGTATACCGATATACCGTACTTCGGTATCCCGAAGCAAATAATTATTACGATTTTAATTTTACTTCATTTAATAACTTTATTTAATATTTAATACAAAGGAAAAATTCTATTCTACTTCATTTAATATTTAGAAACTAATTAATAGAATATATATCGAGAAAATGTAGAAAGAAATTAAGAATATAATTTTGCCCAAAATAGAATATTTGATTTACATTTGTCTTTGATGTTTCTTTTCTTGATGGAATATATCACAATAATCGATATAAAGTAACACTTAATAATATAACTAATTTTTTTTATTTGTATTTCATTTTATTTTTCTTTTCTTGATTAAATTAGTGTTTCACTTGGAACAATGATAATATAATACAATAAATTATTCTCTCAATCATATATATATATATTTTATTCATAGTGACTAATGATTGTTAAGTTGTATGGTCATATTATCATATGAACATTTAATGAATTAGTTTATGTTTCTTAAAAATCAGACAAATTAAGAAAAAGTTAAATATTTATTTAAAATATGAACCATAAGATGATATAAAATTTATACAAAATAATAGAGAACAAAAAAATATAATTTTTTTCAATAAATAAACTTAGATTATTTTTTCAGTCCACTTCAAGTATTATTTAGGCAATTCAAATAATTGGTTATGTAATTTAAATTTTTTTGAATTCATTTCATGGTTTAATAAATAAATAATGCGAATTTTGCTAAATAAAGTTATGTCATTTAACTGGTATGTACGGACTACGATTAATTTATTAGGCAAACAGTAATCTATAAATGTATAATATAACATTAAGATTGATATAATGGACAAACATTAATCTATAAATGTATAATATAACATTAAGATTGGTATAATGGATAGTTCTGTATACATCTATATAGTTCGGTACAAATTGGTATAGTTTGGTATGAATCGGTATAGTTCGGTTCGAATCGATATAGTTCGGTATATCGGTATGTTCGGTATGTTCGGTATACCGTTGCATATCGAAATTTCGGTATGCAACGGTATACCACGGTATATCGGTATACCGGATATAGTTCGGTATATCGGTACACGGTATGTACCGAGGTTTCGGTATGCAACGGTATACCGCGGTATGAGAGATCTCATTCCGTTGCCGTACCGAAAAACTTCGGTACGGTATCATACCATATCGAAAATCACGGTATACAAAATTTTCGGTATTTTCGGTAATTTTTCGGTACGGTATGTGCGGTATACCAATTTTTCGGTATACCGTAACACCCCTACTCATGCATTTGTTTGAATAGTTTTTCCACATGGTGACAACTCAAAGGCGACAATTAAGATTGAATATTCGAAGGAGCTATAGGGACAATGAGAGTGACGGAGAGAAGAATTGGAATTATAGCCTTGGGTTCATTTTAATTGTAACAATTATAGCGTTGGGTTCATTTTAATTGTAACAATTAATATTTATAAATTGTCTTCACCTTTCTAAATAATCAAGGTATTCCCTTTAATCCTATTTATCTATTTTGTTTTCTTTAATCTTCCGCTGCATGAGTGAGACAAAGGACCTTTTATTGCTAATTAATACTCCCTCCTTCCCACTCATACTGTCCTATTTCCACTTTGGGAAATAATAAGGGAAACAAATCAGTTCTCTCTAATAAGGGAAATAATAAGGGAAACAAATCACTTTGGGAATTAATATAACCTAATTACACCATTAACTCACTAATGGTGCACAAATACTTACGCCTTTTTTATTTTGGCACCCTATCATTCTCTCTCTCTATCCCCCCAAACCCTAGATCCGCCGCCTCCTCTCTCAAATCGAACTCTGCCTCGCTCCATCCTTGCGCGATGATGAAAAAAAACACCGTTGCCCTCCGCCTCCCCCTCGATGATGGAAGCCCTCCTCTCGAATCTACCTTCTCCGAAAGTTTGGGAGTCGCCGATGATCTTTCTGAGTTTGAGACGATGGACGAAGAGTGTGAAAGTGTGGAAGAAACTCTTCTTGGTGACCAATTTTGTGTCGCCGATGGGCTTTCTAAATCCAACTATTCCTCTGAAACGGTGGACGACGGGTCTGAGAGGGTGGAAGAAACTCGTCCGACCGATGGGTCTCCTGTAGTCGATCGGGATGAGAATGGCGGTGAAATGGCAGAGAGATCCCGTCTGAGCACATTGGCGTCCCAAAAGAGCGAACTTGGTCGCGATTTGGAAAGGATGACTGAGAAGGAGTTCATGGAGAACTTGATGCGGATTTGGTACCCTGCCTACTTTAATTTGGTGAGATCTTCTCCGAATGAACTTCCTTAATTTACAACTTGTTTGCAGATTTTGGTGCTCTGCCTTCTGATTTATGCCAATAATTAGTATGAGTGGTTGTGGTATGGGCTTTGAGATGATGAAATTGTGCTCATATTGGTGCCATTCATATAGTACTTGTTGTTTGTTGCCTCCTTGCTGCATTTAATTATGCTCCTTGTTTGTTGCCTCCTTGCTGCCGGCTTATGAAATTATGGTAATATTTGGTGCCCTGCCGTCTGTTGAAATTATGGTCATATTCGGTGCCCTGGCTTCTGATTTTAAAGTTGCATGTTTTCGGTTCATACATAAACATCTTTACAAAAGACTTGGCCACTACTCCTATACAAATCTACAAAAGATTTGGTCACCACTGCTATTTAAATCTACAAAAGACTAGTGATTGTATTGCTATTTAAGTCTAATTAGGCCTTTTAAATAACAGTCCAGTCCTCAACAACTAAACCTAGTCTGTTTTGAAGTTGTTCAAATTTAAGTACTATTCACAGCAAAAAAAAATCATTACAGCAAAAAAAAAATGGCGATCAAATTAAAAAAAAACAGTAATACAATTTTGGCTTTTACAATTAGTTGGAGTCATTTCAATTAAGAAAATTAATTATATTGTGGGCCACAAGCATTAACAACACTATACCCACTTTCTTAAACTCCGTGCCGAACTTCAATATGACAAAATGAGTGGGACGGAGGGAGTAATAATAGGTAGGCTGAATTGGCCCATTCCATATTAAAACTAGTAACTAGAATTAAATTGAAGTTGAATTAGGCTCTCCTTCAATGTATGAGAAAATCTTGGGCTTCTGACCTGCCTAGAATTCCATGGCAATCCGGTGAATTCTAGCGATGACAACGGATCTAGGACCCAGTTCAAATTTGTGGATTCAAATCCATTTTTTCGGATTTGGATCTTAAAAGATTGGGCCTAATGGATTCGGGTTAGATCTGGACCATTTTAAAAATTACGGATCTGAATTTGGACTTTACCTTTTGAGATATGGATCCGGTCCAAGTCCGCCAATTTTTATAACTAAAATATTTTTTTATTATCATATCTAAACTATTATATTATTTTATTATACTTAAAATATCACATTACATTATTATTGAGCTTAAAATACTCTACTACTAGTCTAATGAATAAAAAAGTGTGAGAAGATTGAGTATCCACTTGTCAACGGCTTTCGAAGTTTTTCCAAGAGAAGATCATGGTTTTTTAGATGATTGTAATATTTTTGTAATATCATGTGTATTTTGACTTTTTTTAATGATTGTAATGTTTTTTATAGATTATGGTGTTATTATAGAATTAATTAACTTAGCTAAATTCTAATTATTTTAGAATTTTTTAATTTTAGTTAAAAAAATATGTGAATTCGGGTCTAGACTTGAGACCCTATGAATTCAATGAATTTAAATATGGATTTCATTTTTTGAGATTCAATAAATCTACACTAAATCTAGATCAAAGTAAAAAAAAATCCGGATTTAGATCTGAACCTAGGTAGATCCGGTCTGAATTCGATTCATTATCATCCCTAATGAATTCTTGTAGTGTATATAATATTATTAACTCCAACCATGCAGTTTGAAATTCCTTTTAGAAAACAACCGCCAGTAATGACATTGTGTATTAATTAGGAATATTATCGATTTTTTTTTCCTGATTTTTTTTTTCAGTTTTTGTCATTTTACGTAAAATACAAATTACTAACCAACAACTTAAACCACTCCAGCTAGTCATTATTACAAACAAATACTAATTAACACAACGTGGGCAAGCAACAATACAAGATCAAGCCAAAGCTACAATTTTGAAATCAAACAACTTTTATGATGTGAGAGAAAGTCTTGCAGCTCCATATCAGCTTCAAATTTCTCCATATCTTCTCTCCTCAAATGAATCGATGCTTCAATTCCATCCCCACTCCTAGTATACAAAAAGAGGTATTTGCAACAGTAGCCGCACAGTAGTACCCAAAACACAAATATAGCCGCCCACTAAAACAAAACACAAATATAGCCATTTTGTCTTTATACGGCGCAGGGCCGATGTCCATCGGCCCCCCATCGGCCCTGAGGAAAAAAACCGAACCCTCCCCATCGGCCGAGCCACTTAACTTGATGTGATGAAATTATCGGCTTCGAGGGCCAAAGGGAGGCCGACTGGTAGTGTCCATCGGCCCTTACCGACATCGGCCGAGAGGAGAAAGGCCGAAGGCCGAACATCCCATAAGCCGAGCCATTGTTGTGATGGCCGAAGGAGGGCCGAATGTGGTTATCCGTCGGCCCTCCATCGGCCCTGTATCCCTTTCTTCGAGACGTGATTCGACACAGCATTCGACACGACACATGCATGACTTTTCCTGCAATCGTACAGAAGGGCCGAAGGGTGGCCGATGGTGGGACGATGGAGGGCCGATCGAAGGCATGTGGGAGATGCAGTTTCAATTCAGCTTTATCTGTTGAAATGACTAGTCGGATATGACAGTCACATGCACGTTAATGAGGGCCGATGGGGGGCCGATGGGAGGGCCGATGGTGAAATGACTACACGAATCCGATTATCACGTGAAAATTGACTGGAAAATTTCTTATAAGACGTAGAATGGCTGATTTGGTTGAATCAACGAAAAATTTCCTCATTTCACTTCCACTCTTCTCAATTCTTCACATCAACTTGATAGAAATGGCCGATTATCGATCAATTATTGTGAAATTGAACGGTCAATTCGATGCAGCGTCGAATTATGTCGGTGGCAATGAGTTCATGGTTTACATTCCTTCAAACAATATTTTGCTCGAATATCTTCGACAAAGTATTGATCGGTGGCTCAGTGCTTATTCCCTTCCGTTCAACTACTTCATTTACTATACTGCTGCTTCCCGACGAACCGGCAGGATGATGAAGGCCATTCTGGGTCATGATACTGATCTTATGCGACTGTGCTCTATCGATGTAGAGCCGGTTGTGTTTGTTGTGTATCCTGAAGTGTAAAATCCTAAATTTGGTGTCCCGAACCAGAATCAATTTCCCGAAGATAATTGTAATTTCAGGGGTCCTAATTGGTTTACGGGGCAAAGTAGTAGAAATAATGATGGCGGACGGGCTCCCGAAAGGAATGTTCTTGTGGAGTCGGATTCAGATGATGAGGCGGATTTGGACTCATCATCTGATGATGAAGAGGATGAAGATATACCTTCTCCCTTGATTAATTGTTCGTTACAAGATTTTGCTGCATGGATTCGGAGGGAGGGTGGCGTAACTCAACTTATGTCTTTGCTAGTTCCAGTCAATCGTTCTCGAACAAATGAGGAGACTGTATACGACAACATAGAAGCAGCAAGCAACTGACTACTTCCTATTGTTCCCCTTGATGTTGCCGATTCATTAGCGGCGCGGAACTTGAATACTGTTGTAGATGGAAGTTTGCGGGCAGGATTGATGTTCAGCTCAAAAGACGAACTTTATGCTGCTGTTGCTCTATTCAATTTGGAAAACGGTGCGGATTTCAGAGTGCAACGTTCGAGTAGTTCCCGCTTGGAATATTTGTGCAGAAGAAGTGTTGATTGTCCATTCGAGCTACGGGCATACTGTAGAGGTCAGACGTGTTGGGAGGTTAGTAAATGGGTTGCGGAGCACAATTGTACAACTAATTTATCCGAGCTAGGCGAACGTAATGTGAGGTCGAAGGCTGTAGCTACTTATATAGCCCGTAAAATGCGCCGTCAAAGCAAGTTAATGAAACCGGCTAATATTCAGGATGGTCTGTTGTATAAATTTGGAATACAAGCAACGTACGGGGTGGCCCTCCGAGCGCGCAACGCAGCTATTTCGATGATTTACGGTGGGCATGCTGATTCGTTCAGCAAACTGCCTAAATATCTGCATTTGTTGGAACTAACAAATCCGGGAATGTATACGGATCTTGATGTTGGTGAGGATGGTCGTTTCCGACATTTATTTATGGCGCTTGGTGTATTACGAGCCCCTTGGTTAACCAACCTCCGGAAGGTTATTGTGGTGGACGGTACCCATTTGAAAGGGAGAAACAATGAAATATTATTCGTCGCAGCTACTTTTGATGCGAACGAGCAAATATTCCCACTCGTTTTTGGTGTAGGTCCCATTGAAAATGATGTTTCATGGATGCGAACGAGCAAATGTTCCAACGGATGATAGTTTAGTCATTGTTTCAGACCAACATAAAAGCATAGCGAATGCGGTAAGTGTGGTTTTCCCAGACGCACAACACGAACTTTGTTACTACCATCTTTCGAATAAGCTTGCGAGGCACGATGAGTGGGTAATCCGGTCGTTCTATCGAGCAGCTTATGCTTATCGGTCGACAGAGTTCCATGACGCAATGAATGCCATCCGTCGGGGGAAACCGGGAATTTACAAAAAGTTGATGGAAATCGGATCGGAGAAGTGGTCGAGACTTTTCAGTAAAGGCCGTCGTTATAGTCTACTGACATCGAATGCTGAAGAATCAATAAATTCTCGATTGTTGGAGGCTAGACGACTTCCAATTATTGCTATGCTCGAGGCAATCCGTCATATGATAGAGTCATGGTTCGATCAACGACGAGTAAAAGCAATTTGCAGAAACAATCCGTTGACTGAGGCTTGTGAGTTGAGGATGCGGAATGAAGTTGAGTTGGCACGGAGGTTTACGGTTACCCAGGTGACTTCTAATAAATACAAGGTCGACGAAGGTGACCGACAGTGGAGGGTAAATCTTGAAGATGAAATGTGTGAATGTGGCGTCTGGCAAATCGACCTATTGCCGTGTAGTCATGTTGTTGCCGTTTTGTATCATCACCGAGAGAATTTGTATAATCATATTAATGATTATTATACGACGGCGACGTGGAAGACAATATATGCTGGTGTAGTTAATCTGTTACCTCCTCAGAAAATAAGTATTTCAGATAACTTACATATAGTCTATTGAAAATTAAGTATTTTAGACAACTTACATCTAGCAATCGTCCATTGAGCTTTCGGAGCGGCTTTAGATTTTGTTTCCTCACTTCAAAAATATGTGCGTCGGCCTTTTTGTTGAGTGAGTCATAAAGCTCCAAAGTCCAGGACTCAATGCTCAGGTGGACAGTTACCCGATGCGAGGCGGCCAACACCGGAAAAATTACCTATTTGAACATAAAAATTAGTACACGTTAAAAAATAATAAAATATTAGCACTTACAAATTTTGCACTTACAAATTTTGCATTGAACCACGGCATCCATGAACCGCCAATTCCTTGATCCACTCCAAACACGGCCTCGAGCAAAAGGATGTGGATCCTCTGCTCGTACCCTTGCTCTTGACGGTGCCGAACACTTTTTCGATCAGTTTCCCAACTTTACCGAAATTTTTTTTCTCCTACAGCTTCCACCGCTCATCCACTTTCGTTAACAGCTCTTCCTCATGCTTTTCGAAGCTTTCTTCTAATGCCCGCAAGGCTCGGTCGTAAGTAGGAACAGACGAATCTTGATCCGGACGATGACGGGATGACTCTACCTCAACCAGTGCGCGTTTCTTCTTTGATTTTTTCTTTTGTGCAGGGGGGGCGCCGGAGTTTCTACACTGTCAGCTTCATCGACTTGCCTAGGCTGTATGGGGACGGGTCTCGGAAACGTCACAGCAATCGGATCATCTCCATTCACCCTTCTCCAATATTCTGTAAGCTGCTCCTCCGGAGTAGACATCAGAGTCTCAAGGGGAGGTGTCTGCATCTGTTAAAAAAAATGTAATCACAAGTTACAATACACTCTTCTACTTGTAAAATAAAAAAAAATTATTTACCGGTGTGGCGAAGAAACTAATCCACTCCGTATCTGGTGGCGTAGTGTAAACCCACTTAATACAACGGGGCATACCTCCGGTGTTGACTAGGCGGACACACAGCCGGCCCAAATCTGGTATAGCCTCATATGCCCAAATCTAAAATACAAGAACACCATTAAACATCATGACTACTATAAAATTGTCGAAAAATAATTAAATATTTATTCGTACCTGAAGGGCCCAAACTGGCCCATAAATATTATATTTTGATTTCAACGTCTCCATTCGCTTCGGTAAGAAGCTCATGTAGTGGAGGAGGGCATTGTAGGTGTAGGATCCCCTTGGAAACGCGTTCCACGCGTCTAAATCATCTGCAAGGACCCACATCCAGGTCTCCACCTTCTTCGTCTCGGCAGGAGCGAAGAAAAAACACATTAGTGCCAGGACATTGACCACCTTCAAATGCTCATCTTGGGAGAGCTCACGGAGCTTATCACTTTTCCACATTTTCAGTAGCTCGCCTTCGGTTATTGGATTTCCACCTGTGAGGCTCATGTATACCGTCGACTCTCCCGGCTCGCAAGGTGCATTCGTATCAAATTCAAAGGGACCGAAAAATAATCCTGTCACCAATGCATATTCCAACTGGGAAAATCGGAGCTTGATGAATCGTTTTCGTACTTAGTGATTTCAGGCCGAAAAGTGCGTCAATTGGCCAACCGGTGCACTCGCAGTGGCGTATTATGCAGGGTTTCGGTGCTGACGTGGCATGATGAAGAGGATATTAATTGGCGCGTTTTGGTGAAGAAAAGTCGCGGAAAGTCGCGAATTAAGGCACGGTTATTAGGATAGGAAAAGATCATGAAAATATCTTTTGGTGGTTAAGGAAAGATCTTGTTTCCTTATCCACCTAAATCTTTTCCTTATCCTAATTTAACCTACCTTGGAGAGGAAGAAAAGGAGGAGTATAGTAAGAGATGTTGAGGGACGAAAATGGGAGGCCATAGACAGAGGAGACAGCCATTCGAACACGTCCCAACATCCCGAGCTCACATTCCGGCTATTGCTCCCTTCCGATCCCAACCGCCGACCGCCGCCGCACCATCGCGCCGCCGAACTGCCCATGCCGAAGACCATTTCCAAACCATCTTTCATGTTCTTAAAACTCCGTAGCTTAAATTCTAGTTTTATTTCGTTTTGCATTTAATCGTTTTTTTCTAGGAACTTAGTAATTTCAAATTCAAACCTCTTTGTTATTTCAATTCAAGATTTTAGTTAAATTTCGTAAGTTATTATTTTCTGCTAGTTCGAACCTTAATTAGTTTAAATTTCGTGCATGCTAAATTTAGGGTTATTTGTGTTCATGTTTCTGTTCTGCAAACTGTCCCAGTTGTCCAGTCGAAGCGTTAGCATGAGTAGCTAAACTTTTTAGGGTCCGGCAGAACGTGAATGCACACGTGAACAGTACATGAGGCTTAGGTGCTCATAATTAATCAAAAGGGTTTCGGGATAATTATGAATTAATTAATCTGGCTAGTAATTTAGGCTTGATCACCCTAGGTTGCGCAGTCTGTAGCTAACTTAGTACTTCCATCGTTTCTCGTAGAACAAGGCTAGTTGAGTAGCGAAATTATTCGTAAGAGTAATTGGATAAACCGATAGGAGACTATGAGATGCCCAACATACGAGTAGGCTCCTATACTAGGCTCCCTTAGTTCGATAAAGTTGTCTAGCTATTAAATCTATTGATTGCCCAACAACGTAGGTTGTAGCTAGGTTAGAGAAGTAGCCGTTTCTATGCCCAACATGGCGGTTACCGAATAAGTAAGTGGGAGTGAGGATCACGCAGTTTAAGTTACGGTGGTCTATAACTAGTAGATTCTTGAGATTAATTCATATTTAGTGTCGAGGATTGGAATAAACGAGTGCATGAATATTCTGCTGGACCTGCCTTTCAGTTGCCCAGTTAATACAGTTTAAATTCCGTTTTCTGTTTTTATTCTTACTTTTAATTTTACAAGTTCTTAGTTTATAATAAAACCCAAAACTCGCGTGGTTGCTAACCAAAACCCCAGATAAGTAGAAAAAAATAAAGTGTCTAGTCGTCCGTTCCCTGTGTTCGATACCTGTGAACTATACCGAAGTAATTCTCGATTTTTGCGGGATTATTTGGTGCAATACAACGATCACCAAATTGGCGCCGTTCTCGGGAACGGTGTTAACTAGTTTCTTTGATTTTTCTACTAATCTTTCGTGCTTTTTAATGTTGCATGAGCGAGTCTTCCAAGCCTAATCTCGATATTCGATCCCGAGATCGAGAAAGCGACTAAAAGAAATAGGAAGGAGACAAAGCTGCAAAAGCAACAAATTCCGTCCCGGGGCAAAGCAAACGTCTTAACCGCCCAACCGGGAGACAAAACATCCGCCGTTGATCCGATCGGCGACTCGGAACCGGAGACCGTTTTGTTCGACAAAACACTCCACAACACTCCAAGTAACAAGCTCGGGAATCGGAGGAGGAAGAGATGGAGGACGAAGTGCATGATCTACCACCCTCGAGGATGAATACCGGATCGCTTGACATGGGAGCGGACCTCACGGGACCAATCCAAATCACTACTACGAACAAATAGATGTCAAGCTGAACATGGTCAGCCGCCATGCCGAAGTTTTATGGAAGGACGAACGAGAATCCAAATTCCTTTTTGGCGTCGTTCAACCAAGTGTGTAATCTGCACCGGCAGGGCAACCTGGACGCTTTCAAGCTCAAGGCCTTTCCATTCACTCTTCAAGACGGAGCACAAGCGTGGTTCTCTAGTCTAAAGCCGAACACGATCAAGACAAATGCATTAAAGAAGTAGATTTCCGGGATTGCTCAAGAACTCGATGAGACCTTTGGCGCATACTGGGAGAGATTTGGACGACTCGTCGATAGTTGTCCGAACCATGGCTACTCGGATGTGGAGCTTCTACAGATTTTTTATCAAGGAATGACAGACGAAGCCAAAGCCATGGTTGATATCGGTCTAAGGGGGAATTTCCATACAAGCCTCTACGAAGATGCAAGGAATATAATCGAAGGACTTGTGGAATCCACCTCACAATACAAGGGGCCGAGACCAACAAGGAGAGCTGTAAATTGGTCTCATTCTGACTACTTGGATGAGATCGATAATAAAGTGGAGGCAAAATTCAGCCTATTACAAGACAAGCTCGACTTGCTACTCAAGCAGAACGCTCCCGCTTCAAGCCGATCAAATGCCGATCACGCATGCGGAGCGTGTGGAGAAAAAGGACATACCTCACTACAATGTCCAGGAGAAGAAGTAAACGCAACTGGAAATTGGAGTGGACAACAAGGGTTCATCCGAACCTTCGATGGAGGCAACCGGAGGAACAATTTCAACCAAGGAATCCGCCTCAGCAACAATTTCAGCAGCAATATCAGCATCAACAAAATTTTCAGCAACCTTACCAGGCCCCTAATCAGAATGGCTACCAGCAGGCGTATAGGCCTCCACATCAAAGGCAGTTCCAGCAGCAGAGTGCTCCAGTTGCCCAACCGGAGCACCAGAATCCATTAGAAAAGCTTTTGGCCGAAATGGTTTCTTCGCAGAAGGATACTACTGCATTCCAACAGCAAATGCAGCGGGAGATCAATCAGACAAAGAAGGATCAACAAGCTACGATGGATCAGTTGGCCAAGCAAATGAGTAAGTTGAATTCTACTATGCAGGAGATAAAGAATTCTCAAGGACAGCTTCCAGCTCAGCCACAGCAAAATCCAAATGCCCATAACTGCAGTCAGATTACGCTGCGTGGAGGAAAAGAACTGCCTGGCCCAGTTGTGCAAGCGAGACACCCAGAAAAGCCGGCAGAGAAGAAGAAGGCCGCAGAACAGCCTGCACAACCCTACTGTTCAGAAGAGCCGCGTCTTGAAGATCTTGAACCGAACGAGAAGAGGAAAGCTGTTCCGATTAGTCAATCGGGGTCGAACCGATACTTCCTCCACCATTTCCGAAGCTTTAGAAAGAAAGAGAACGCCGAACAAGGAAAGCATGGATTACATGAAGTTGTTTGAGAAATTGGAGATAAATATCCCTTTCCTTGAAGCCGTAAAGATTCCAAAGTTCGGAAAATTTGTGAAGGACTTCATAGCTGGAAAAGTTCCCAAGTCCGGGAAAGTCATGTTCGATCACACGGTGTCGGCGATTATACAGAAGATGCTTCCTGCCAAATGTGCCGACCCAGGTATGTTAACACTTCCCTGTCTGATGGGTGATGTCATGATTAAACAAGCCATGTGTGATCTAGGAGCATCTATAAATGTTATGCCCTTATCTGTATATAATCAATTGGTAGGAGCTGAATTAATACCCACTAAAGTGATTATCCAATTAGCAGATAGGTCATGCATTGCTCCGATTGGTTTGCTTGAGAACATTTTAGTCAGAATCAATAATTTTGTCTATCCGGCTGATTTTTATGTAATTGATACGAATGATAGACAAGTTGAGGGAGCTGCAGGAGTATTATTAGGAAGACCATTTTTAAAGACAGTAAAAGCCATAATTAATGTGGATGAGGGTTCAATTAGTGTGGCATATCATAATGAAACTTATGTTCATAGGATAAGCGAAGCACTAAAGAAACCCTACGATCATGAGAATGAGAATGCTTTTTCTACTGACTCCATTGATGCTATTGTCCAAGAATATCTTGAGACGTATGTGGTGCAGGATAAGATGGAAGTTACCTTGACTCAAGGACTGACCGAGGCAGACGTCAAAGATATGAGAGATGAGGAGATTAGAGAGAGAATCTTAGCTCTGTACGCAGCCCCAAAGCTCGAAACTGTCAGTAACGTGTCTCAGTTGCCCAACCGAGACACCTCTCGAGACTTGTTGCCCTCTATCGTCAAAGCTCCGAGCCGGAACCGAAACAGACTCCCTACACATCCGAAGTATGCATATCCGGGAGAGAATGAGACGCCGCCCGTCATCATCAACAAGGAGCTTGATGACAATCAAGAGATGGCACCGCTTGAAGTTTTGAAGAAGCATAAGAAGGCTATAAAGCTGGACTTTAGCCGACATTACGGTGTATAAGTCCGGATGTTTGTGAGCATTCGATTTTGATGGAGCCCGATAACAAGCCTTTCCGCGACCAACAAAGGAAGCTCAATCCGAATATGCGGGAGGTCGTACTTAAGGAAGTTTTGAAGCTGTTGTCAATGGGTATTATTTACCCCATTTCGGATAGCAAATGGGAGAGTCCCGTGCACGTCGTACCGAAGAAATCCGGATTTCAAGTGGTGGAGAACGAGAAGAATGAGCTCGGTTCCGTGACGTTTAGTGACGGGATGGCGCATGTGCATCGATTACCGGAAGCTGAATTCGGCCACACGCAAGGATCATTTCCCGCTTCCTTTCATCGATCAAATGCTAGAGAGACTTGCGGGGCAAGTCTATTTCAGTTTTCTAGACGGATATAGCGGTTATTTCCAAATCCATGTTCGAGATGAAGATCAAGACAAGACAACGTTCACATGTCCATATGGAACGTTCGCTTACCGCCGAATGCCGTTTGGATTGTGTAACGCGCCGGGCACCTTTCAGAGGTGCATGATGAGTATATTCTCGGACCTTATCGAGAATTGCATAGAAGTCTTCATGGACGACTTCACCGTCTACGGTGACTCTTACACTACGTGCTTGAAGAATCTAGACAAGGTCCTAGCCCGGTGTGTCGAAAAGAATTTGGTGTTGAATTATGAAAAATGCCATTTCATGGTGACCGAGGGAATTGTGCTCGGTCATATTGTTTCTAAAAGAGGGATTGAAGTCGACAAGGCCAAGGTTGAGTCCATAGCCAAATTACCGTACCCTACTACGCCAAAAGAAGTCCGCGACTTTCTAGGGCACGCCGGTTTCTATCGGCGTTTTATCAAGGATTTCGCAAAGATAGCTCAACCATTGACAAGGCTACTGCAAAAAGAGATCGAATTTGATTTTGATGACAAGTGTAAGGAGGCCTTTGCCCTCCTAAAAGACAAACTTACAACAGCTACGGTGATGCAGCCTCCGGATTGGAATAAGCCCTTCGAAATAATGTGCGATGCCTCCGATTGGGCAATCGGAGCAGTACTGGGACATAAATCCGGGAAGGAGAGCCATGTGATTTACTATGCATCAAAGACATTAAATCCAGCTCAATGTAACTATTCCACCACAGAGAAGGAGCTGTTGGCAATTGTGTTTGCCTTTGATAAATTCCGTTCTTATTTACTCGGCTCGAAGATAATCGTCTATACCGATCACGCTGCCGTCAAACATCTCCTTGCAAAGAAGGAATCAAAGCCAAGGCTTATCCGATGGATTCTTTTGCTTCAAGAATTCGATTGGGAGGTGAAGGACAAGAAAGGAGCTGAAAATCATGTGGCGGATCACTTAAGCCGATTAAATCAAGAAGAAGATGGAGAGCCAATCAACGAGACCTTTCCGTAAGAACACTTATATCTTGTTCGGGAGATCTGTTTCCGGCCTTGCCCACCGCTTCCGGAACGGTGTTTTGCTATGCAAATTCGAGAGAGTGTCTCGGTTGGCCAACCAAGACACCATCGGGTCGAAACGGTTGCGAGACGGTGGATAAGACTTCTAATTTACCTTGGTTTGCTAATATTGTGAATTATTTGACATCTAAGCAGCCTTCCACCCGAGTTTACTCATGCTCAAAAAGCTAAGTTGAAAAGCGAGTGCAAGCAGTACTTTTGGGACTCGCCAATTCTTTGGAAAATAGGAGTCGATCAAGTGATTCGCAGATGCATACCCGAAGAAGAGCAAGAAGATGTCTTATTCCATTGCCACTCTTCTGCTTATGGTGGACATTTTGGTCCAAAAAGAACCGCACGGAAGGTGTTGGATGCGGGATTCTTTTGGCCACGCCTACACCTCGACGCTTATAAGTACTGTAAGTCTTGTACACGTTGTCAAATGACCGGAAATATATCCATGCGAGATGAAATGCCCCAAAAGCCCTTAAGATTTTGTGAAATTTTCGATGTATTGGGGATGGATTTCATGGGTCCGTTTCCACACTCATATGGGAACGTGTATATTTTACTTGCCGTCGATTATGTTTCAAAATGGGTCGAGGCGAAAGCCACCAAGACTAATGATTCTAAAGTGGTTGCAGGATTTCTCCGTACTAACATTTTTTGCAGATTTGGAGTGCCTAAAGCTATAATAAGCGACCAAGGCACATACTTTTGCAACCGCACCATAGAAGCATTAATGAAGAAGTATGGAGTAGCTCACCGAGTCTCTACCGCTTACCATCCTCAATCGAATGGACAAGCTGAAGTGTCTAATCGAGAAATCAAGTCTATATTGGAGAAGACCGTCAATCCATAAGGAAGGATTGGAGTACGAGGCTGGAAGACGCCTTATGGGCTTATCGGACAACTTATAAAACTCCTCTCGGAATGTCTCCATACAGATTGATTTTTGGTAAGCAATGTCATCTGCCTGTGCAACTGGAGCACAAAGCTTGGTGGGCTGTTAAGAAAATCAACATGGACCCAACCGAATGTGCAAAGGAAAGAAAATATCAGCTGCAAGAGTTGGAAGAGATTCGGATGGAGTCCTATGACGCGGCAATGCGATACAAAGATCGTACTAAAGCATGGCATGATAAAGCTATTCGTTTGAAGAAATTTGAGCCAGGGCAACTTGTCTTACTGTATCAATCACGCCTACGGATCATGCCGGGAAAGCTTAGGTCCGGATGGATTGGTCCATTCGAGTGCGCTCCGCTTGGCCAAGCGGAGCCGTAGTCATACGTAAACCGGACTCGGACGAAACTTTTACTGTGAATGGCCATCGCCTTAAAATCTACCATGCAGCCGCAATGATGAAAGATGTTGACGAGCAGAGCTTGTCCATTCCCTCTTACGTTTGACTCTTTGAAGAGGAGGTCTAGCCGAAGACTCTAAAGAGAGGCGCTACCGGGAGGCAACCCGCGTTTTGTTTTTTATTTTTAATTTTTTTCGTGTTTTTATTTATTTTTGCCGATTTTATGCTTGATGTTTTTCTTCTTATTTTTCAGAATTTTGGTTAAGGATGAAAAGGTCTAAGTGTAAGGAGATAAAGTTTGAAGGACAAAATTGCAATTTTGGAGAGATGGAAGGACCCAATTGAAGTTTCCAAGATTCTACAAGGACTCAATTGCATGAAGGAGGTTTTATTGAGGCCAAATTCACTTAACAAAAGTTGATGGACTCAATTGAATGAAGATGGGGTCCCTTGTCTTAATTGTGCAAGTGGAGGGGTCAAAGTGAAAATATTAATCTACTATAAATACAACAACCCTACCCACTTGCCACTATTCCCACTTCTTCCCTCAATAACCGCCGCCCACTTCTCCCTCTCTCTATCGATTTTTCAAGTATTGCAACCTCCACCACCACAACCAACTCAACTGCGCAACCAAACCATCATGCCGCCGAAGAAACGATCAGGGCTTCGTGCCGCCGCTAACTGGTTCAGCGCCTACAAGAACGACCCGGAGATTCAGCACCGCCGCTGAGGCCTCCGCTGCGGCCGCCGCTCGAGCTCAAGCTCTCGCCATTGTGCCATATGTTGAAGAAGAAGTTCCACCACCGCCGGAGTTTGATGTTCAAGCTCCGAAAGAAAATGTTCAAGTCCCATACTCCACCTTCTATAAGGAGTCTTCTTCTCCTCCAAAACCGCCAAGGAGACGGTTACGAAGAAATAGGGGAGTGCGTGTCCAAGAACCGACTCAACTGCCGAGAACGGTTGTTATCGACGATACTCCCGAACCTAGTCCGGAGGCGTCTCCCGAGAAGTCTCCCGAAAAGTCTCCCGAGCCTACACCGCAACCGTCTCCACCTCGCCGCTCTCGTGCACGTCGGTCGTCCGCCCGACATCCCGGCGAAGCCTCATCCTCTCAACCGCCTTGTTCGCCCCAAACAGTGTACGAATGGTTGCCTTTTGTGGACCAAGCCCGAGTATGTGAGCCGGCCCCGCAACCGCAATATTACGGAGGTGTAAATTGGAGGGAAAGTATATACGGGGAGTTGCCTAGCGAAGAGCAAGACTCGGATTACGTGTCCGACGGTATGATGGACACTACGAAGGAGATTTCAACTTGAGTGGTCTCTCGTTAGCCGATTCTGACTCCACGTCCGCCCTTCCGCGAGAAAACTAATATGGTAACCGAACCATAATACACTTGGACACACCCGAAGCCGTCGCCGCCCTCTATCGCTTCGAGATAGAGTACTTGGACGACCGGAACATGGAACGCGAAGGAAAGGAGTATCGGAGTGGACACCTCCTTGATCGAGATTTCCTTCGTCGTGCGGGTATTATAAATCCTTTCTTTCGGTATTTTCAGCGTATTGGTTGGTCTTGGTTGTTGGAGTCTCATCATTATGATTGCTATAAGGAGTTAGCAAGAGAGTTTTTCAATACCTTCCACTTTGAGCATGATAAAGACTTATATGTGCCATGTATTGCCTTTCGTTTGTTTGGGAATAATTATCATCTTTCTTTGGCCGAGTGGAGTGCACGTCTAGGCATTACGAGTTTTGATCATTTCCTTGAGTTGAGGTATGAGATGGGTTCGCATTGTTTGCCGAATAAGGATCCTCGATACATAGGACCGATTAGTGCATGGAAGCTTCTAGCACCGAGCGATCCGGAGGATTTTCAATCCTCGGGTTCGTACGTGTGCTACATTGAGGATCCCGCGCTGCGCCTCTGTCATCAATACCTAGTCCACAACCTCACAGGTAAGAGTACACCTTTCGATAAGGTAACGGCAAATGAGTTGTATTTTTTGTGGTGTATGGATGCCAACCGACCGGTCAACCTAAGCTTTTGGATAGCTAAAAACATGTTCGTCATAGCTAGTCACACCGCACGACACCTCACGTTGTGCCACTTACTTGCTACGTTCATTGAACGCAACTTTGTGATCTATGATGCTCAGTTTTTAAGCCCTGTGCCCCCTCCTACTTTGTTTGATATGTCGTTGTTGAGACATTCTCGCTTAGTGCACGAACTGCCTAACCGGGACATTCAGTTCTATCCACCGGGACCTCGTGTCTCGAGTGCGTCTTTGAGTGTAGGTGGAGATTCTGTGGAGCTGCTGCGCACTGACCTAAATGCCTTGGGAAGCCGTGTTGACCGCTTGCGCCGTACTGTGATGAGCCGACTGCCTCGCTTGCCCAAGCGAGGCGCCAAGTAAACTTTTCTCCCCAATTTATGTGTTTGTTTTTGTTTTCTGTTTTGAGTCAGTTTATGTGAGTCTTTTGTGTCCTTACACTTGAAAGGGTTCAAGTGTCAGGAGGGGTAGTTTATTTTCTTTTGTCGTTTGTATGTTCTTACACTTGAAAGGGTTCAAGTGTAAGGAGGGTGTTTTTGTTTTTATTTTTTCATGCCTTCTCTCTTTGTTTTGTCTTTTCTTCTTGCTCGAGGGCGAGCAAGTTTTAAGTGTAAGGAGGGGGGTTTATTTTGTGTCGAAGCATGCCAAAATTTTTGATTTTTGAAGCGCCGATTTCTATGTTCAAGCATGTCTTATTTGTGCTTTTGTGTTCAATATTCTTGCTTGTAGACTTTGTGAAAATTAGATCTAGGCATATATGTGTATGTAACTTGGGATGACGAAAAATAAACCTTGTGGGATCGAATTTTATTAAACCACTCACTTAAATTAGATTTGAGCCTAAAGTAGGACACTTCCTACTATTTCTTTTGAGAGTGTTTATTCGCAAAATTGCAATAAGTTTGAGTCATTTGTGATACATGATAGGAGGCACTAGGGATTTTTAGCCAAACGACCGCGACAAAATTTTCCGACCCTAAATTATCACCTAGTGAGCCAAGTTGAGCCTTGACCGATTCTTTGAAATGAGTTAGTAAAAATTTAGCCAAGGCCTTTTTAAACTTTCTCTTGACCCATGTTATTGCATGTCTTATAAACCTTCTTGTGCATGATAGATGTTTAGAGGAGTGTCACATATGTCCTCTACCTACCCAATTAAGAGGTGCTGCAAAAAAATCAGATTTGTCTAGGCCGAAACATGAATGTATAAGCTGCAAAAGAAAAAAGCAGAATGTAAGTTGCCTGATTGCCCAGTTGAGACAGTCTGTACCCAGAAAGTTGAAAAAGAAGAAAAAAAAAAGGTATGCCACGAAAAATACATATGAAATATTCAGAAAAAAAGAGATGTGACAGAAAAAGAAAAAGAAAAAGAAAAAATGGGTACATATAATAAATTGTAGCATTTGTGCGAAATTGCTAAGTGGTGGGAAGTTTTGAATTCTTGTATTGATTGCACAAGTAAGAGAGTTTGGCATGCATAACATTGAATTATAATTTTTGATGGAGCCTAGTACCCCTAGGACCCTTACCAACATCAATTTGTCTAAGTCCTAAGCCCCATTACAACCTAATGAGAAAGACCTCCTTGATATTGCTATTGTGACGAATTCTTATCGTGATTGCGTGGATTTATTTTCTTGAGTGGCTTGAACCGGACCTAGATTAGTTGAGTGATGAGCGAACCTTGAGGAGATCCACATTGTTTAGATTTTGACCAAGTTGATATATGTGTGCTTAGTTCGAAATTTGCATCGTCTACTTGCTTGATGAGATCATATTTGCATAATTTGATTTGCTTGGCTAGTTAATCGGTGTTGAGAATTTTGAAATGATTGGTGCCTGCTTCTTGTCGTAGTTTTTCATGTTTTATTTGAGTCCGTATGTTTGTTCTTGTCTTTGTTTTGTTCTTGACTTTGTGTCCTTGTTTGTCGTGTCTTTATTTTCCTTGAGTCTTTTATTTTTGTTTTGAGTCTTGGGGATTGGTCGAAATAACTAAGTACTTATCTTTTTCTCTCCTTATACTCGAGGGCGAGCATAAATCAAGTGTAAGGATATTTGATGAATCGTTTTCGTACTTAGTGATTTCAGGCCGAAAAGTGCGTCAATTGGCCAACCGGTGCACTCGCAGTGGCGTATTATGCAGGGTTTCGGTGCTGACGTGGCATGATGAAGAGGATATTAATTGGCGCGTTTTGGTGAAGAAAAGTCGCGGAAAGTCGCGAATTAAGGCACGGTTATTAGGATAGGAAAAGATCAAGAAAATATCTTTTGGTGGTTAAGGAAAGATCTTGTTTCCTTATCCACCCAAATCTTTTCCTTATCCTAATTTAACCTACCTTGGAGAGGAAGAAAAGGAGGAATATATTAAGAGATGTTGAGGGACGAAAATGGGAGGCCATAGACAGAGGAGACAGCCATTCGAACACGTCCCAACATCCCGAGCTCACATTCCGGCTATTGCTCCCTTCCGATCCCAACTGTCATGACCCAGTCGGATCTGACAATTAAAGAGGAAGAAACGAAGATTATGGATGAAGAAATGGAATTGGGGAGAGAGGGTTTACTGTTGATTCTTTGGAGAGAAATGTCGAAGAATGAAGATGAGGATCAAGAGCACATTTTTTATGATTCGACAGAGGACTTCTCAACCGTAGATGAGCGACATACAGATCCGACGGCTATCAATGAAAGTGGCTGAGCCGTCGATCATAATTAACGTGGATGATTTCCGATCTGTCCACGTGTTACGAATAATATAGCTATATTTATATTTTACGTAATTAATAGATTAGGTCTTAATTAGGTTTATTTCCTTATCATGTTTTTGGTAATGTTTTTATTAGGGTTTATGATGGTTATAAATATCATCATCAACCGAGTAGTTTGGCAAGCAATGAATAAATCTCTTTTCCCTTAAACTCTCTCTTCTCTCTTAAACTCTTATATCTCTTTATCTCTCTCGATCTCTCTCTGTTAATCATCTTATTAATTCATAGTTGTTACAAGTATTCTACTGATCTATTGAAACAGAACAATCAAGTTTAAAAATTGATTAATAGACTTAGTCTATTACAGTGGTATCAGAGTGCTCGATTCCATGGCGAACTCCGGGCTCTCTTCCATCCCTGAAGATGGCAAAGTTGAAGATGAAGAACCAATCATACAACCTGCAAAATTAGACGCCAATTTACAACTGTTAGCGGATCAGATGAAACAAACAATACTTCAGAACATGGCATTGAATAATCAAAATCTAAAAGATTCGTTTAACGGAGCAATCGGGAATCTCACGGCTCGGTTGGAGCTTTTAGAGTCGCAGTCAAAAACAAGTCCCTCATTGGCACCTCTACCGGGTACCCCACATTATGCTAACGTCCCATTCCGATTTTCCTCACAATCGCCCCCAGGGTTTAAGAATTTTGGCAAAGGAATAGATGATGCAGGAGGCTCAAATTATATGGACGATGGATTTGAACAACAAAGGAACGGCAGTAAAGCTCAATGGGAACATCCGAATTCAAACGGTGGATCTCCACAGCACTATGCCGGATCTGGTGGGGGAAATTATTGGGGAAGCGGGTCTAAGAATTTTGGTTCTAATCCTACTGCTGGGGTTATGCCCACGATGGCCAAGGTGAGTTTTCCAAAATTCGACGGCACCTGTTCTAGATCATGGTTAATGCGGTGTCATAGTTATTTTTCTATGATTAGTACTATACCTGAAGATCAGAAAGTGGCTTTCGCTTCTATGCATTTCGAGGGCAAAGCATTGGAATGGTATGATAATTTACCCATCAAAGGGGAGGATTTGGTATGGGCACAATTTGTGAAGATGATATCAGCACGATTCCAGGATTTACAAACCAACAAGGCGATTGCAGAATTACATAAGTTGGTTAACATGGGAAATTACGAAGAATACGTTACCAAATTTGAGGAATTAAAAGCATTTATAATTCACAGCCGTTGCGGAGCTTTTGATGAACAATATTGGATTGCGGCGTTCATTAGCGGCCTAGACAAGGATGTACAAGCGGGCTTGGACATGCTTAATCCAAGAACATTGGAATCAGCCATCCACTTAGGGAGGCAGCAAGTGAATCTGAATGATTCATTAATGAGAAAAATAAAAGAATTCACCAGAAGCATGTCTTATAATGCTACTCCAAAGAAGTTGGAAAAAAACCCATCAGAAGGCGGCTCCTAGAATCGATCCTATTAAGAAACCATGATTTAAATTGTTGACTCCATTGGAAATGGATCAAAGAAGGGCTAAAGGGCTTTGTTATAATTGTGATGAACCCTTTACTCCAGGACACAAGTGTAAAAATAAACTGAATTTTATGATTATGAGTGTGGAGGAACAAGGGGAATTTCTTTAAAACCTAGAGGGAATGACTGAAGAAGAAGATTTTAAGGATGCTAAGGAAGAGCTAGGCATGGCTATGATTACCCTAGGGTCTATGGAGGAAGATTCGGGAAAACATATCATGAGACTTATTGGAGAAACTGGGAATACAAGGCTACGGATACTACTTGATACCGGCAGCTCATTAAGTTTCTTAAACACTACAATGGCTCAAAAATTACACGGATCATCAGAATCGGCTGCTCCAGTGAAGGTGGTTGTTGCCAATGGAAATATCATGGTTAGTGATAAAAGGCTAAGGAAATTTAAGTGGAAAATGCAGAATATGGAATTTGATTATGACATAAGACTTTTGCCTACAGCAGGCTATGATCTCATATTAGGGAGTGATTGGTTAAGAAAGGGATCACCTGTTATACTGGATTATGAAAAGATGAATTTTTCTGTATTACATAAAGGCAGGAGGGTCTTTATAAATGCTGTTAAAGGACAAAAAACAACTACTCCAATTACTACAGCAGCTATATATCAGCTCCTCCAGAAGAAGCAAACAACACTGGGAGATTTCATACTAATGTCTCTACACGAAGAAGGAGAGCAGAATAATCCCTTAATGGAGCCAATGTTACAAACTTTTAGTGATGTATTTGAAGTGCCTAAATGTTGGGTGATGATTCAATCCTCAGCATGACCATACTTGTGGGAAATGACTCTTATCTTCCATACAAAATCATGCTCAGTAGCCTCGTGCTCTGAACTGTTGAGAAGATTTGAAGATCCCAAAACCCTATCTGATTGGTGAACCATTCCTTTGTATTTGTATTTGTCTCTGAGGTTTCGGACTCGGTAGACACTCGCTTCTGGTCAAGGCGCTCGGTAGCTTATTTGCCTCAAAGCACCGGCATGTAAGACTCGGTGATACTCGGACTCGGCGAGAGCAAGATATCGAAAGACTCGATGATATTGGACTCCGGGCAGAGCAAAGATATCGAAAGACTCAAGTGATATTGGACTCAGCAGAGCAAGATATGCGAGAGAGTCAGTTGAACTGAACTCAGCAGGAGTAGTTCACTGAACTCAGAGCTGATCTTCAGTAGACTTATCTCAGCAGTCTATCTACTGAATACAAGGTCAGACTCAACAACGGCAGATAGTCTTCAGGACTGTCAGAATCTTTTGAAAGACAATCAGCATTGTCATGTACGAGGAAGAGAGAAGTCAGCTTCAGTCTGTCTCGAAGTTTGTGATGTCTCAACCACTTCATTCACCTCAACGAATGACAAACATACACGTGTCTTCTCACCTGCTAAAGCTGCAGTCAACCTTTTACCTAAAAAGGTGGGAAAGTACACTGTTACCTACACCAAAAGAGCCGTTTGCTACCAAAAAGAGAGAGAGAGAAGAAGATCGTCTCCAACGGATCTATTTCAATCTCTGCTCTATAAATAGAGGGATCATTCAAGATTTAAAAGAGAATGCGCGCCTAGAACACGAGAAAGCATTCAAACGAGCGAAATTAACGACTAAGTCCTCCGCAAGAAACAACCGAGTTATCTCCGCGAAAGACTACATCCGAAACTCAAAAGGAACCAAGCTGAACCGACATAAGCTTCTAGCATCCAAGCGATTGACACGAACCTATAGCTAAATCCTCAGCTGTTCGTCGCTCTAGATAGCTACATTCTCGTTCCTTATCCCTCTAACCCTAAGCTCACTTGTTATATCCATAGCTTAGACGAAGGAGTTCACATTTGAACCCAATCCTTATTGTATAAGGACTCCTTCACTGTTGGAGAAGTTTGTCAAACACTTTAAGTTTGATAGTGTTGTAAACTGAGACTTGGATCAGTATAAAAAAAAACCAAGACGCGGCTTTGCCCAGTGTGCAAGCTGACTGAGACTAACTCAGGATAATAAATAGCCTCCTGATCATTCGGGACAGTGGACGTAGGATTTGAGCGATATCCGAACCACTTTAAAAATCCTGTGTCTCTTACTGCTTTCTTAACTGTTGCATTGATTTTACTATTCATACTGAACTTTTAAATCTACTGAACTGAGACTTAAAACGTTTTCTCACAAAAATTGATTTGGGCCTACACAATTCCGCACACTGAACTCTCACTGAACGATACTGAATTCTGGACCTAGTCGGTTAGCGGATCTCAGTGAGTCAGTACTCTTTTAGCCTTTAACTCGATTCAGAACAGTTGTCTGGTCCGCCGAACTGCTTTTGCATGCAGACACCATCATGAATAGGACTGCTCAAGTTCGAAATTGAGAAATCGAATCGGGTGTATTCACCCCCCCTCGTACACCTGACCGTACACTCGGGACCAACAATTGGTATCGGGAGCAGGAGTTCTTTGACTCTTGTTATCTTTGAGACCTGGTCTATTCGAACGGATCCGAGGGAAAACGTTTTCACCGCATATCACTCTACATTCATATCTATATTCTTCATGGCTGATATGTCGGGTATAAGGATGGTACCCATGTTCTCGGTGGAGAATTATGGAGTATGGCGAGTCGGAATGGAAGCACATCCGACATCCCTCCATGACAAGATGATTGAAGTGCTTGAAGATGGACCTATCGTTCCTATGATTGATAGTGTCGTGACTCGGGACCAAGCTCAAGGAGGAGGAATGGTGACCAGGGAAGAAGATTCCCAAAGACGAAGTCTCTTCACTCCCGAGGAGAAGAAGCTTCACAACTTAGACCGTGTTGCCGTAAACGCCATACCGACCACTCTTAGTGATTCTTATCTTGGCAGGGTTCAGGAATGCAAGACTGCTAAAGAACTCTGGGATGCTCTTGCGCTACTGAGTCGAGGGACTCAGAAGATTAAAGCCAACAAATTAGCACTGGAACTCCAAAAGCTGGAAAGCTTGTCTCTCATGCCTGGTGACAAAATCGAAGATCTGAACGTCAGATTTACCAATCGATGAACTCTATCAATGGGTCGGGAAAGACATTCGAAGAACCGAGAGATGAATCGAAGATTCCGAGGGCACTGCCGGACGGACACTGGACACCTTTTGCCACTCTATTGCGACATTCTGACTTAGATGATGTGTCTCCTGACCATATCTTTTCAGAACTATAGGCAGAGGAGTTTGAGTTCGACAGACCTCAAAGAAAGCAGAGAGCTGAAGCTGACACAAAAATCGACCATGCTTTCAAAGCATCGGTCGGCAAGACAAAGATCTCCAAAGAACGAAAAACGACGAGTAAGACTGAACCTTCACTCAATGATCTACAAGAAGGAAGTCTCGCTCAGAAGTATGCGCTGCTCGCTGTAAAGTATCAGAAGGAGAAGGAGCGACGCAGAAAAGTGACTAAAGCCTATCGGGAAACGAAAGGTAAGTCAAATTATATGTCGAAACACACTCATGACTCACAATCTTCTGAATGCAGAAAGAAAGATGACTCAGAACCATCAAAGAATAGCGAAAGCAAAGAAGAAAGAGTCATCGCTTGTTACAACCGCAAGAAGCCGGGACATTATCGGTATGATTGTCCCGAGCTCGATAGTGCTTCGAACGCGCAAAGCACGTAAGGCAAGGAGAGAGAAATTCGCCCCGGAAAAGACAATCCTACATAGCTGGTGAAATCTCGGACGACTCGAAGAGATCGACTCTTTTATGGATTCATCGGACGATGAAGCGGCTTTCATGGCCTTAGAGCTTGAAGCTAAAGAATCGCTGAAAAGTGCATGATGGCAAAGCGAAGAGGATGAGGTAAATTCTCATGAACCACTTAACTTCTCTTCACACCGCACACACGACACTATTTCAAAAGTGCGAGATGAGAATTTGGACGTCGCAACCGCATACGAAGAACTCGCTCGACGAACAAATTCGGATGAGTCTCGCAGCTCAGCAAGACTCTTCGGGAGTTGGATACCCCGAAAGTAGAGAATCGGAGACTTTCTCGGGAGAGTCAGCCGCTACCGAGGCCGAAGGACTTGTGTTGAGACTCGGGGAGGAAATAAACTCTCGATGGCCAAGTCTCAAGCATCAAGAAGATCGGATTTCAGTTTTGACCAATGACTTGACTCGTAAAGATATTGAACTAAGTCTCTTGAAGCAAGAAATGTCGGGACTTCGGACCGAGCACGACACACTCGAAGAAGAGTGATGATGTCCGGAGGAGCTTGATGACCGAGAGGTACATGGGTGCTGAAAAGAAATTAGAGGCTATGCTAGCATGCAATAAGTCAAAGCACCGCAAGGAAGGACTTGGATTCAGCCCAGGGAGCTTCCAGATCCGCCCCAAGTACACTCGGAAGTACGGCTTGCCGATAGATTTGTTCGAGGGGAGATTATGAACGTAAATATACCGAACCCCCTAGCAAAGAACAAACGAGAAGATGAAAGCACCTCATCCCACACGTCAGCATTTCGACAAGAAGATCGGTGCCAAGAAACCCCAAAGACAATCAAGGGGGAACCAAAGAAATTAAAATTGGCGGATCAGTATGGACCTCCAAAGCCGACACATCCGGCTCGGTATGGGTCATACTATTATGAACTTATAGTCGAGAAGAGGCTCCAAATGTCGAAGAAAAGGAAAGCCACACGAAGGCTAAGGTCGGCAATCCACCAACTCGGAAGATCGGGACTCCCGAACCTCGAAGCCTCGAAGTCACCTTTGACCGATCCGGTGGTCGGATATGTTGACTCTAGTGGAAAGAAGATGTCCGAAACCACCGGGGTTGTTAGACAGATTTGGGTTATGAAAACTAACATCTAAGGACCCAAAATCAAAAATAAAGGGTACCCGAATATAATTTCTGTTTTGCGGGTGCGTAAAGACCCATGGTATGTGGACGACGGATGCTCAAGACACATGACATACCAAAGGAGTCTGCCGAAGAATTATATCACCGAAGAAGGACCCGATTGAGTTTGGAGATAATGCCAAAGGCTACACGAGAGGATATGGGACACTCGGTATAGGAACCGCCAAAGTTCCAAGAGTATCATATGTTGAAGGACTTCAACATAATCTTCTCTCTCGTTAGTCAATTTTGTGATAACTCAAATAGAGTGATTTTTGACGCTGGTTTCGTGATGTTATTGATAAATCCACGGGGAAAACGCAGTGTTATCGTGTTCGCGCGTAAAGAACATATATGTGGTCGATCGGAACTCGCTGAACCTCGAAGCTTGCTTATTGGCGAAGAATGACAACCGCACGGGGTGGCTATGGCACGTAAGACTCAGCCATCTCAACTTTAAGACGCTCAACAAGCTTGCAAGAAACACTCTAGCAAGGGGACCGCCGAATGAAGTATTCAAGCAAAGACACTCGGTGTGAAGCATGTCCGAAGGGAAAGCAAACAAGGAATCAAAATCCTCCGGTTCCATCGCCTTCCACGGATGGAATCCTTCACCGCTACATATGGATTTGTTCGGTCCAGTCTCCCCGGTGACGATCGAGGCGTAAAATATGCATTAGTGGTCATAGATGACTACTCGCGCTACACATGGGTCATATTCATTGCCAACAAGTCTGACGTCAAAACAGAGTTACCAACGCTTCTGAAAAAGCTCAGTGTCGAAAAGAACACCAAGATCAGAAAAATACGTTCAGACAGAGGAACTGAGTTCCTTAATTCCATGGTAAAGGAGTTCCGCAAGCGAAGGAATAGAGCATGAGACTTCACCGCACGCACACCTCGCCAGAATGGAGTTGCCGAACGAAAGAACGGGAACTCTAAAAGAGGCTAGGACTCTACTCGTAGACTCGGGACTCCCAACCAAATTCGGGGCGTAAGCTATCGATACGCATGTTATACTCGGAATAGATCTCTACCGACAAAGCAACATAAGAGAACACCATATGAACTATGGAACGACGAGGAAGCCTTCTCTATCTTATTTCCATATTTTTGGTTGTTCATGCTTTATCCACAATAATGGGAAAGATCAGCTGAAGACTTTTGATAGCAAGTCAGATCAGGGAGTATTCTTAGGATACTCTCGGGTCAGCAAAGCTTTTGAGTATTCAACTATCGGACTCTTTGCGTGGAGGAAAGCCCTCATGTTGTCTTTAACGAGTTTGCTATCGAAGACTGGAGCAATAACTCAAATTCCGAATCCGAGGACATCGAAGCAGCTACGGGATCTAAGCTTAAAAGACAAATGCGAAAAGATCCGGCTATGTTGGGATGATGATTCGGACGAAGAAACCGAAGACAAATCTATCGAATCTCAACCACCGGTGAGCAAGTAGGCGAGCAGATTGATTCTCCCGACAGCAATCAATCCCGTGTAACTCGAGTCGATGAGGAAACCGTAGAGGTAATTGAGACCAACACTACTGAGAATAACAACTCAGGGGGAACGTCTAGTAATGTTCCTGAGCTGAATGCCCCTGAACCCGGTGACTCAGTAGATCATACTCTTGTTACTGAATTATTTCAATCTCAGAATAGTACAACCGAAATGCCTAACTCACCTACTATCTCGTGTTGAACAAATTTCGGATGAAGAGTTAAAACATCGTAGATCGTGGCTAGATGCTCACACCGCCGATCTTATAATTGGAGATCCTTCAAAGACATGTCAAGACAAGATCCAGATTCGTCAAGGAGAAAGCGCATTATTTTCCCGCTTCTTGTCTACCGAAGAGCCTCAGAATATTGAGGATGCACTTAAAGATGCCGACTGGATCATTGCTATGCCGAGAAGAGCTAAATCGGTTCACGAGAAACGAAGTATGGGAGCTTGTAGACGAGACCCAAAGCATCAACATGTCATAGGAACCAAATGGGTCTTCAAAAACAAGCGAGATGAAAACAACGTTATAGTAAGGAACAAAGCAAGACTCGTGGCTAAAGGCTACTTGTCAAGCCGAAGGGATAGATTTTGATGAGACATTCGCTCCCGGTTGCAAGATTGGAGGCAATTAGACTATTCCTAGCCTACGCAACACATCAAAGATTCGGAGTTTATCAAATGGATGTGAAGTCTGCGTTCCTCGAATGGCGTGCTCGAAAGAAGAAGTCTATGTGGAACAACCGCCCGGCTTTCAAGCGGGGACATCAAGTATATAGACTCGTAAAGGCTGCGTACGGGTTAAAATAAGCACCCGGGGCTTGGTACGATACCCCTCTCGAGTTTCTTCTTCGTAAAGGTTTTCGTAAAGGCACGTAGACCGCACTCTATTCAAGCATTCGACCGGAAGAAGACTTATTACTTGTGCAGATCTACGTGGATGACATTATCTTCGGTTCGAAGAATGTCATCATGTGTCAACAATTTGAAAAGATGATGAAGGATAAGTTCGAGATGTCGATGATGGGTGAAATGAACTACTTCCTTGGTTTTCAAGTCAAGCAACTCGAGAAGGGAACATTCATCAACCAAGGCAAATACACTCGAGACCTCATCAAAAGATTCGGCCGCACATCCAGGCAAACCTATCAAGATCCCGATGAACACGAATATGAAGATAGATCTTGATAAAGAGGGAGTATCGAGTAGACCAAACCGAATACCGTGCTATAATTGGTTCTTTATTATATCTAATAGCTACTCGTCCCGACATAACTTATCTTTGTAGGTGTCTCGTGCTCGATTTCGGGCGAATCCCAAGCGAGTCATATGGACTCAGCAAAGAAGATTCTCCGCTATCTACGAGGAACACCTGACATGGGTTTATGGTATCCAGCTGATGATAATATTGAACTAAGTGGTTATTCTGATGCTGACTATGCAGGATGTAGAATCGACCGAAAATCAACTTCGGGGAACATGTCGGTTCCTTGGCGGCAAGCCGATCTCATGGTTTTCAAAGAAACAGCACTCGGTGGCCACGTCGACTACCAAGCCGAATACATGGCTGCTCGGAAGTTGTTGCGCCTGCATCCTTTGGCCGAGACAGCAATGAGAGACTATGACGTCATTCGGAATGAAGTGCCGATTTTCTCGCGACAGTATCCGGTGCTATTGCAATCACTCGGAATCCTCGTTCTTCACACAAGATGCAAGCACGTGGACATCGGACATCACTTCATTCGTGACCATGTCGAAAAGAAGGATATCGAGAATGGAAAAGATCCATACCGACAAGCAAAGGGCCGATATACTCGACTAAGCCTCTAGCCGAATCCGATTCCGGAGAACTTTCGGTAGAGCTAGGTCTGCTGGACCCTACCGACCCTAGTCGGTAATAAGGTTTCGAGGAGAGAAACATTCCGGTGAGGGGGAATGATCACTCTCGATCGAGTAAGTTCGGTACATAGAGATTCGAAAACCATCTACACGAGGTATCGCCGACTACTATGTTCGACCGACGGGTTTGCGTATCTCTACTCGGTAGTAATTTAATACTACAAGTACTTTGCATTTATGGCAAAGATTCAGCATGACATTAATATCTTTTGGTTTGTCTTTATTATTAACGACTCACATTTATTGCACGACATTCCATACATAAGCTTGCTGAACTCTGCACGCATTTAATGCATGCCTTTTCACAGTTACTACTTAGGCTATTTTACAATTGGCTTTGACTTAGGTGCCTTTTTGTGAGCATTGCCTATTTTTTTAACTTCTAATCTTAACCGTCCATATCATAAAGCAAGTTTACATTCAGCCTTCGATCGAAAACCGTTCACCTTCATAGTTGATATATATTCGATCAAATCTTAAGAACCGCCATTAGCATACTTCATAACTTTCAAATTCCGAAAAATCCGAGATCTGCATTCGCAATCCTTACTTGCTATTACACTCTCAATCTTATCTCGAATTTTATCCATTGGTATGCTTATATCTGTTAATGTATTTGTTATATGTTTCAGTATCGCATTGCACATCACTGTTCTATCCAAAAATAGTACTGATTCATTTCTTGTCACAGGTACAATGGCGGAAACCAATATCTCTATGATATCTCCAGCAGATATGCGAGAACATTTTGGAGAAGGATCGCGTGTGGTTTGAACCCACCATGGATTTCTATTCATGCGATCCGGAGTATATGGATGAGATCTTCTCGCCTCGCGCGAGTCGTGGCTGGAGAAATTTCGTCTAGGAGGCCTTCGTTCTTCCTCCCGAGACAGGTTGCAGAGCTGTACTTGAATTCAGACACAGTGTCTGGAGATATAGTGGCGAGATTCGTTGCCCATTCTATCCAAAACGCCACTATGGAGCTGAAGCAAATGTCCATCAAGGATGCCTTGAAGCGGAGTTTTGATCTGCCCTCCGAAGGGACCGATGCAGTTGGGTACGAGAGACGACCAAGTTGATGAATACCTTACCGTCTTACGTGGAAAGCCCACTACATTCGTGAGCCGCCTTTCCGAAGAACAAAGCATGTTGCCTCAGTTCAGGGCACTTGCCTATATAGTGACGCAGCTACTGACAAGCCAAGCAAGGTCGTTTGACCAAGTGTCGAGGCCTAAGATTCAGATAATGATGGCCATATACGACCGAGCCCAGATAAATTGGACGGAGTTCTTTCTCCGAGAATTCATGGCTCGAGCCGCTAAGTTCGACAAAGCATCGAACACGCCGAGCGCAAAGGGCAAATTGCTTGTATGGACTCAAACCGTCCATCATGATCGAAGATTTATGTGGATCTCGAGCCTATCACCTACGGTGACAAGGAGTACTTCAATGTGAAGAAGGTCGGATTTCACAACAAGACAAGAGCGCTTCAAACAGATAGGGTCGAGACCCTCGGCAGTCTCTCCAAAATCAAAGTCTCGACGAGGCTACGCCTACAAAGAAAAGAACTCCTCCCGCTAAAACTCCTAAGGCACCGGCAAAGAAACCGAAGAAAGCCGTTGAGGTGCCGGCCCTCCGAGGAGGTTCCACAAGTGCCCGCCGAACAGGCTCCCGAGAAGACTACTCGGCCCATGCAGTGGTTGATGAGTCCGAGTTTTCGAGAAGACTCGGTCGATGGAAAAGATTGTTTCCACCGAAAGGGACCAAGGGGATGCTTCCGTAGCTCGGAGCGCAGATATTCGGCGCCTAGACAGCCCCCCTTTTCGTCCCTCCACTCGGCTCGATCCCTCCAACCGAAGAGCAGACTTTACACATAGACTTGGAGTCCGAGAGCCGCATCGAAGGTGAATCAATCGGGATGGAAGCTTCGGTGATTATATCCAGAGCATCCCGAGAAATTCTACAACTAGTTCCGGAGCTTGCCGACTACTCGAGACTTGTTGCTCATCGCCAAAACAAGCAAGGCTCCACATGTTTGCCGCGACATCGGGAGTGGCCTCGTCTACGAGCGCCTTGTCCTACACTACTCCCGTCGGCCAATGCATGAAGAGGAATTGAGACCGAGAGAGGAGATAGGCTATTCGAGCCCGAAGACCTCAGCTCAATGGAAAATCGAGGGCTGCAATGCGGCCATGATTCATGATCGACAAGCACGCCTCCGGCCCAAAGACCCTCGGATGGGTCGGACCATGACGACCCACCCGGTGATTCGAGCCACAGGAAAGCCCGATGAGGGACATCCGAGAGGACAAGGATACCCATACCGAAAGCGCCCCCACCTCTCGGTATCCTTGGTCCCGAGAAGTCCAAGGCTGGTGCTTCGTCCTCGGCAGAGCCCGCTCGGCTCTTGCTTTGCGATCGACTTTCGAAGCGGCGCCCGGCCCGGACCGCAAAGCGATCTCGATCGATGGCCAAAGCCTTAACCGCCTAAGGGATCAAAAATCGAGATCTTGCGAAGGCTATCCATAGGACATGGAAGCAGATCGCTCAAGCCACGACTAAAGAAATTTAGGGGTGAAGTCCTCTGTCTCTTCATCGGCCGCCCACGATGTTTCCACGCTTATTTCGAAGCGTTGGCTCAGCGACAAGTCAAATTCGAAGCTCAACTCAAGATCTTTCAGGAGAGCCAAGCCAAGCTACTAGATGAATTTTTGGCCTCTAAACTGTCTCATACTGACGCTATCACCGAACAATCCGAGGCCACCGAACAAAGACTCGAGAATATCCAACCGGCCTTGGAAGACAAGATCACCGAGAAGCCGAAAGACTTCAAGGAAGCAAACTGACCTCTCTCACAAGCAAGTACAAGGAACACCTTACCATGGAGAGGAACGAGTTGCATGAGGCTCGACTAAGCTCCACGATCGTCTCGATGAGCCGTCAACCTCCTACAAAAATCGAAGAAGTCGGTCCTAGTCCCTACCCCGGTGCTCATTGATGATGCCAAAAAGGGGGAAAGTGTAGGAAAAAGGGAAGGAAAGAAGAGTACCGAGAAGCCGCCTCAAACTCGGTCTCGTAAGGGTGAGGCCCGGGGGTATTTCGGCTGCGAGCACGGCTAAAACCGGCCCAAGTGGCTCGGGACCCCAGCAGACTACTCGAGACAACCCGGACTCCCAAAGACATTATTAAGGAGGTTGCCGAGTACGCCGAACGGGCGGTGGAGGACTCGGAAGAAGAAGAAGCTCCCATTCCACCACCGGTTCAAGAAGGTAAGGGCAAACAAAAGCTTAAAATTCCAACCCCTCCAAGAAAGAGATTAAGATACATATCTGGCGAGGAGGAAGCCCAAATAGGCTGCGGATGAGAAGTCGGCCGAGAAATTGCGAAGCCGAAGCGGCTAACAAGCCAAAGTCTAAGCCCGCCAAAGGAAAGACTAAAGCTCCATCCGGGAGGAGGAAAGAGAACCGCTAGAGGCGCCTCCGAGAAAGCTCATCATAACGGATGAAGAGGACAGAGAAAAAGAAAAGGAGCAAGCAGCGAGAAGAATACGAAAGGCGGGGTACATCCAAATCTAGATCTAGTACCCCTACCGAATCGGAACAAGCTCCTCGAAGCCTCAAGAGCAAGATGCGAAATTGAAGAAATATTTGCTCGAGATGGATAGATATCTCTACGAGAGGAGAGGAAGCTAGACGGATAGAGGTGCCGAGACAGAGGATACATTTGGCGGACCTTGAGGCACTCGAGAAACGTGCTTGAACAAGAGGCCGGCCGAGAGTTCCTTCGAAAGCCGACATTCCTTATCGATACGTAAGGTTCAAGAAGCCAAACGATCGAAAACACATAGATGGCCAAGATCGGACGAATGGATGCCTATTCGGTTCAATCGAGAGATGGGAATCGGCCAAGATAGAGTTTATCAAGAGAAATTATTTCTCGGCGATTCGGCTCGAAATGTCTAAGGCCGATGCCTTTGTCGAGTGGATGACCATTACCGAACCCGATCTTTACCCATATATGCACGAGCAAGAATGCGAAGGGGTAGTAGTCGAGTTCCTGAAGCAAGGATCATTCCTCCACCCGAGAAGACAAGACGACTCGATACATCTCGGAATGATTGAACAAGAAGTGAAGAATCTTTGCGTTGAACGAGAGGACTAGAACAAGATGATCCGGCCAGACTTCGCCGAATATCCGAGGCCGAGGAAGAACACGTTCGGGAATGTATGGAGTTCCACTCGCCCAAGATAAATCCCAAGGTTTCATGAATAGGATTCAGCAGTTTAAGGGTTCTCCCTCTTAGTTCTTCTTTTAGCTTAGCAAGATTTGTAATGTCTTGAACTCGTGTATTATATATATACAAATCTTCTTTTGGCTCGACAACTACTTGTTGTATAAATAGCCGTGTTTGCTTTATGCTTTAACACTCGGAATCACCGAAGTGATTACTCGACACACACGTTGATTATTTACTTGTCGGTTTTGCTCGGTTAGATCTCCGATAGACTAGACTTTCGGAGAGTTATTATTTCTCTTAAGGGAAATTGTTGCATGGGGGAATTATTGTAAAAGGGAAAATTGTTCCGCCCCGTCTCCCTCGGTAGTCTAGCACTTACCGGATAACTCCACCGATCCTACTTGTAATATTTGTAAGGAGCTCGTTCTCGAGTAAGTTAGTGTTTAGCATAGTTGATAGGACATAGATGATAGGTTTTGGCATCATCAAATAGGGGGAAATTGTTGGGTGATGATTCAATCCTCGGCATGACCATACTTGTGGGAAATGACTCTTTATCTTCCATACTAAATCATGCTCGGTAGCCTCGTGCTACGAACCGTTGAGAAGATTTGAAGATCCCAAAACCCTATCGATTGGTGAACCATTCCTTTGTATTTGTATTTGTCTCCGAGGTTTCGGACTCGGTAGACACTCTGCTCTGGTCAAGGCGCTCGGCAGCTTATTTGCCTCGGCACCAGATACGAAGACTCGGTGATCTTGGACTCGGCGAGAGCAAAGATATCCGAAAGACTCAGTGATATTGGACTCAAGCAGAGCGATATCGAAAGACTCGGTGATATTGGACTCGGCGAGAGCAAGATATCGAGAGAGTCGGTTGAACCGAACTCGGCAGGAGTAGTTCACCGAACTCGAGCTGATCTTCGATAGACTTATCTCGGCAGCCTATCTATCGAATACAAGGTCGGACTCAAAGAACGGCAGATAGTCTTCGGGATGTCGAGAATCTTTTGAAAGACAATCAGCATTGTCATGTACGAGGAAGAGAGAAGTCGGCTTCATGCCGTCTCGAAGTTTGTCTTGTCTCAACCACTTCATTCACCTCAACGAATGACAAACATACACGTGTCTTCTCACCGCTAAAGCCTCAGTCAACCTTTTACCTAAAAAGGTGGGAAAGTACACTGTTACCTACACCAAAAGAGCCGTTTGCTACCAAAAGAGAGAGAGAAGAAGAAGATCGTCTCCAACGGATCTATTTCAATCTCTGCTCTATAAATAGAGGGATCATTCAAGATTTAAAAGAGAATGCACGCCTAGAACATGAGAAAGCATTCAAACGAGCGAAATTAACGACTAAGTCCTCCGCAAGAAACAACCGAGTTATCTCCGGCGAAAGACTACATCCAGCTCAAAAGGAACCAAGCTGAACCGACATAAGCTTCTAGCATCCAAGCGATTGACACGAACCTATAGCTAAATCCTCAGCTGTTCGTCGCTCTAGATAGCTACATTCTCGTTCCTTATCCCTCTAACCCTAAGCTCACTTGTTATATCCATAGCTTAGATGAAGGAGTTCACATTTGAACCCAATCCTTATTGTATAAGGACTCCTTCACTGTTGGAGAAGTTTGTCAAACACTTTAAGTTTGATAGTGTTGTAAACTGAGACTTGGATCAGTATAAAAAAAAAAAACCAAGACGCGGCTTTGCCCGGGTGTAAGGCCGACCGAGACTAACTCGGGATAATAAATAGCCTCCCGATCATTCGGGACAGTGGACGTAGGATTTGAGCGATATCCGAACCACTTTAAAAATCCTGTGTCTCTTACTGCTTTCTTAACTGTTGCATTGATTTTACTATTCATACTGAACTTTTAAATCTACTGAACTGAGACTTAAAACGTTTTCTCACAAAAATTGATTTGGGCCTACACAATTCCGCACACTGAACTCTCACTGAACGATACTGAATTCGACCCAAGCCGGTAAGCAGATCTCAGCTGAGTCAGTACTCTTTTAGCCTTTAACTCGATTTGAACGGTTATGCAGTCCGCCTTTGAAGCTGCTGCAGACACCATCCTGAATAGGACTGTTCAAGTTCGAAATTGAGAAATCGAATCAGGTGTATTCACCCCCCCCCCTCTACACCTGACCGTACACTCGGGACCAACACTAAAGGATTACCCCCCAACAGGGGAGTAGAACACAAAATTCTGCTGCAACCAGGCAGCATTCCAAAACAACAATACCCTTATAGGGTATAACATGCTCAAAAATCAGAAATTGAAAAGATTGTGGCAACTTTACTGGAAACAGGAGAGATTCAACCAAGTCAGAGTCCTTTTTCTTCACCTGTATTATTGGTCAAGAAAAAGGATAATACCTGGAGAATGTGTGTTGATTACAGGTATCTAAACAAACTCACTATTAAACATGATTATCCTATTCCAGTTATTGATGAATTGTTAGATGAGTTACATGGAGCCAAATTTTTCTCTAAAATAGATCTCAGATCTGGTTATTTTCAGATCCTTATGGATCCTGCTTATAGATATTTGACAGCTTTCAGGACTCATAATGGCCACTATGAGTACCTTGTTATGCCATTTGGGCCGTGCAATGCACCAGCCACATTTCAGTCTCTTATGAACCAAGTATTCAGAGAGAGACTGAGAAAACATGTTTTGGTTTTCTTTGATGATATATTAATTTATAGCCCTACTTGGGAATTACATATAAAGCATGTGAAAGAAGTACTGGAAGTGTTAAGGGAAAACAAACTGTTTGCCAAGATGAATAAGTGTGCATTTGGCAGAGAATCTATTTCTTATCTAGGTCACATCATATCTCAAGAAGGGGTAGCTACAGATCCAGACAAGGTAGCTGCAATGGTTGACTGGAAAACACCTACAAATCTCAAGAGCCTAAGAGGATTCCTAGGTCTAACTGGATATTACAGAAAGTTTATCAGGAATTATGGAATACTAAGTAAACCTTTAACCAATTTGCTCAAGAAGGGGGCTTTCACTTGGGGGGCAGAAGCTGAAAAGGCCTTTCAATATTTAAAGGCAGGTATGACTTCAGCACTTGTTTTAGCACTACCAGATTTCAAGAAGGAATTTATCCTAGAGACTGATGCAAGTGGATATGGTGTGGGAGCAGTTTTGATGCAAGAGGGAAGACCAATAGCTTTTTTGAGTAAAGTTTTGTCTGGAAAGAATCTGAAATTATCCATTTATGAAAAGGAATTTTTAGCCATCCTAATAGCAGTTCAAAAGTGGAAGAGTTACTTACAAGGTCATCACTTTACTATCAGAACTGATCAACAAGCTCTTAAACATTTGTTGGATCAAAAGATCACCACTCCATTACAACAAAAATGGATACCCAAATTGCTTGGGTATGATTATTCTATAGCCTACAGAAAAGGAAAAGAAAACTTAGCTGCTGATGCTCTATCAAGGAAAGAGACCTACCAGTGTAATGCTATCAGTACAGTTATTCCCTTATGGGTACAGAAGGTGGCAGATAGTTATTACAAAGATTTTCAACTGAAGGTAGTTATATCAGCAAAGGCAGTGGACAACAATTCTTACCCAGAATACTGTTATTCAAATGGACTTCTAAGGAAGGATAGTAGAATTGTTATAGGAAATGATGATAAATTAAAGGAAACAATCATCCAAGAACTTCATGATTCAGCCATTGGAGGGCATTCAGGGGAAGGAGGCACTTATCAAAGAGTAAAAAAATATTTTATTTGGAAAGGATTAAAGACACAGGTTTTAGAGTGGGTCAAGACTTGTTCAGTTTGTTCTCAAAACAAATCAGAAAGGATTCAATCCCCAGGATTATTACAACTTTTACCAATCCCTACCCAAGCTTGGTCTCATATCACAATGGATTTCATAGAGGGCTTACCTAAATCTCAAGGCAGAACTGTCATTTTAGTGGTTGTGGACAGACTGACCAAGTACAACCATTTCCTAGGACTTAATCATCCTTATACAGCAACTACAGTGGCACAAGTCTTCCTAGATAATATTACTAAATTGCATGGGCAGCCACTGAGTATAGTTACAGACAGGGATCCTGTCTTTATCAGTAATTTTTGGGCTGAATTATTTAAGTTATTAGGGACTAAAATGGATATGACATCAGCTTACCACCCTCAGTCTGATGGACAAACAGAGAGGGTAAATCAATGTCTTGAGACTTATTTAAGGTGTCTTATTAAACAGACACCTAAACACTGGTTTAAATGGTTAGCCATGGCAGAGTACTGGTATAATACAAACTACCATACCAGTCTGCAGCTAACCCCTTTTGAAGCATTGTATGGATATAACCCCCCTATATTCTCTATAGGGCCATTTCCTAATACACTCTCAGCCGATTCTCTGAACCTAGCTGAGGAGCGTATTAAGATGCAACAAAAGTTCCGAGAGAACCTATTACTAGCACAAGAGAGAATGAAAAAGCATGCAGACAAACACAGGATCGACAGACAGTTCACAGTGGGTGATAAAGTTTATTTAAAGTTACAACCATTTAGGCAGAACAGTGTAGCATTGAGACAGAATCAAAAGCTTAGCCCTAGGTACTATGGACCCTACGAAATTCTGGAAAAAATGGGAGAGGTCACTTACAAGCTACAGCTTCCCGCCGGGGCCAAGATCTGGCCTGTATTTCACGTTTCACTTCTTAAGAAGTCAGTAGATCCAAGAAAATTCCGTTCATCGAACTTGCCTGAATTTTCTTCTGACGGATCGATCGTCTGTGTACCTACAATCAAAGGTAAAAGGAGTCAAATGAACAGACGAGGGCGACAAATCCAATCCTTTTTAATAGAGTGGGAAAGTGAAGGAATAAAACAACAAAATTGGGTGGAGAGAACTTATCTGCAGAAGCTCCTTCCAGATCTCCTACCTTGGGGACAAGGTTCTGAAAAACAGGAGGGTAATGTCATGACCCAGTCGGATCTGACAATTAAAGAGGAAGAAACGAAGATTATGGATGAAGAAATGGAATTGGGGAGAGAGGGTTTACTGTTGATTCTTTGGAGAGAAATGTCGAAGAATGAAGATGAGGATCAAGAGCAGATTTTTTATGATTCGACAGAGGACTTCTCAACCGTAGATGAGCGACATACAGATCCGACGGCTATCAATGAAAGTGGCTGAGCCGTCGATCATAATTAACGTGGATGATTTCCGATCTGTCCACGTGTTACGAATAATATAGCTATATTTATATTTTCCGTAATTAATAGATTAGGTCTTAATTAGGTTTATTTCCTTATCATGTTTTTGGTAATGTTTTTATTAGGGTTTATGATGGTTATAAATATCATCATCAACCGAGTAGTTTGGCAAGCAATGAATAAATCTCTTTTCCCTTAAACTCTCTCTTCTCTCTTAAACTCTTATCTCTCTTTATCTCTCTCGATCTCTCTCTGTTAATCATCTTATTAATTCATAGTTGTTACAAGTATTCTACTGATCTATTGAAACAGAACAATCAAGTTTAAAAATTGATTAATAGACCTAGTCTATTACACCAACCGCCGACCGCCGCCGCACCATCACGCCGTCGAACTGCCCATGCCGAAGACCATTTCCGAACCATCTTCAGAACCTTTCCGACCAGATTTCCGCAGCAAAGCTTAGAAGAAAAACAGCGTTTAAAATTTCCATCTTTCATGTTCTTAAAACTCCGTAGCTTAAATTCTAGTTTTATTTCGTTTTGCATTTAATCGTTTTTTTTCTAGGAACTTAGTAATTTCAAATTCGAACCTCTTTGTTATTTCAATTCAAGATTTTAGTTAAATTTCGTAAGTTATTATTTTCTGCTAGTTCGAACCTTAATTAGTTTAAATTTCGTGCATGCTAAATTTAGGGTTATTTGTGTTCATGTTTCTGTTCTGCAAACTGTCCCAGTTGTCCAGTCGAAGCGTCAGCATGAGTAGCTAAACTTTTTAGGGTCCGGCAGAACGTGAATGCACACGTGAACAGTACATGAGGCTTAGGTGCTCATAATTAATCAAAAGGGTTTCGGGATAATTCGAATTAATTAATCGGCTAGTAATTTAGGCTTGATCACCCTAGGTTGCGCGATCTGTAGCTAACTTAGTACTTCCATCGTTTCTCGTGGAACAAGGCTAGGTGAGTAGCGAAATTATTCGTAAGAGTAATTGGATTAAACCGATAGGAGACTATGAGATGCCCAACATACGACTAGGCTCCTATACTAGGCTCCCTTAGTTCGATAAAGCTGTCTAGCTATTAAATCTATTGATTGCCCAACAACGTAGGTTGTAGCTAGGTTAGAGAAGTAGCCGTTTCTATGCCCAACATGGCGGTTACCGAATAAGTAAGTGGGAGTGAGGATCACGCAGTTTAAGTTACGGTGGTCTATAACTAGTAGATTCTTGAGATTAATTCATATTTAGTGCCGAGGATTGGAATAAACGAGTGCATGAATATTCTGCTGGACCTGCCTTTCAGTTGCCCAGTTAATACAGTTTAAATTCCGTTTTCTGTTTTTATTCTTACTTTTAATTTTACAAGTTCTTAGTTTATAATAAAACCCAAAACTCGCGTGGTTGCTAACCAAAACCTCATATAAGTAGAAAAAAATAAAGTGTCTAGTCGTCCGTTCCCTGTGTTCGATACCTGTGAACTATACTGAAGTAATTCTCTGATTTTTGCAGGATTATTTGGTGCAATACAGCGATCACCAGAGCTCTCGCCCGAATATGTGAAAACGAGCCTCCCCGGCCGGTGCCTGCACCTCGTAGCACATCAACTGATGCAATGCTATTACCGAACTTTTTCCTTTCCTCCAGCTCAAAAGGTGCCCAAACTGTCCCTCTCTAAACCGCCGGACTAAGTTATTATCCCCCGCCTCGAAAGTGCAGTCTTAATCTGTTTCGGTAATGAATCTCTCCAGTGTGTAGTCACTTTTAATGTCTTCTCTCTAATCGGGAGTCGGATGTAAGCGGGCTGTCAGTCGAAAAAAATACATTTTTTAGGGCCGAAAAAAGTCGAGTTAAGGGCCGAAGGAAGGGCCGAAAGAATTGCCGAAGGAAGGGCCGAAAGAATGGCCGAAGGAAGGGCCGAAGGCAGGCCCGAAAGAAGGGCCGAAGGCAGGGCCGATGGAGCTTAACCGCCATCGGCCCTTCATCGGCCTTGGCTGCAAAACGCCATTATCGAATCGAATCCAATACAAAGCCCAATTAAACGAACTACAAACCAATTCTATTCACAATACTCAATTTCCACACAATTCAACCAAAAAAACGATATCAATTCGACAAATTTCACAAAAATTCGACAGTAATTGGACTCAAATTTCTACCCAAAAATTCGACAAAAAATTGCTCAAAATTGGACATATCAATACCAAATTTCACAGCAATGGCATACAATAGCAAACAATTCGACACCCAAATCGACAAATTTCGATAACAATTCAAGAAAAAAAATTTAAGAAGGGACGAGATCTGGAACCTGATCGGCGTCCATGGCTGTTCGGCGGTCATTGCTCGGCGTTGGTGGCTCGGCGGTCGTTGCTCAAAGACAGTGGATCGGCGGCGGCGCTGGATCGGCAGTGGTTGTTGGCTGGGAAAAAAAAACGTCGGCCCTCCTCTCTTTCTTTTCTGATAACGGCCGAAGGGAAAAAAAAGTGGCAGTAAATACGTGCATTCAATTATTTTCGGGGCCAATGGGGGGCCGTTCTTTTCGGCCCTAGGTCGTTATATTCGGGGCCGAAAAGAAAACCGATAGGAGGGCCGATGGACAATTTAGCACGAGGACCCCATCAGCCCTCCATCGGCCCCAATAATGTCCATCGGCCCCCCATCGGCCCTTGCTCGGTCAATGCGCCTAATAAGACAAAATGACTAGATTTGTGTTTTTTTAATAACATGGCTAAAATTGTTTTTTTTTTCTATTTGGCTAACAGGAGGGATTTCACATACAAAAATCTCACCAAATTCTTGTAGGCAAACCCGGCCAACCCGACCCAAACCGGTTTTCCCCACCCGAAATCCGCTTCGTACAACGGGAACCGACACAAGCTCGTGAAGGTGAAGCTAACCAGCTCGCCTTTACTCAGTTGACTCATTTTCTCCCTAATCAAACTCAAATGCTTCTCACCTCCTTCAAATCAGCCACGTAGGCACCGTCCACGCCTTTGATGGCTTCCCTCACTCTCCGTATAATCTCGACACCGCCGTCCATCACGCCGCCGTCCCCAACCGCCGGCTTGGTTATCGCAAGCCGGCTTAAGTTCCCGAAGTGGTATTCGGATAGGGGCGGGTCGGTCCGGGTGCGTAGGTTTACTGCATGCTGCACGGTGTAGACCTTATTCGGGTCGGCTTTCATTCCCGTCGCGGATATGATCCGGGTCCATATAAAAGCCGACAACGCCTCCGCCCGAGTCGGCCTGTAGCCGGCGCCGTCGGCGTACCTTTCTCGGAGAGCGGCGATTTTCTCGGCGGAGAATGTGAATATTTTGGTGGCGATCTCTTCTTTCATCATTCCCGTATTGGGCTTGTAACCGGCTATATCCCGTGGAGGGAAGTAGGTGGCGGCGTCAAACTTCGGCGTCGGGTCGCCTCCGTCTCTCGCGACGGCGGACCAGGCTTTTGCAAATGAGATGAACGAAAACGCGTCGCCGATCTTGTGCGAGATGAGAAGCCCCACAGCAACGCCGCCACACCGGAAATAGGTTGCTTGCACCGCCATGCAGTAATCTTGGGATTCGTTTAATTTGTAGGGAAGAAATTTATGCAAATTTGTGGGGTCTTGTTTGGTGATAGCTTGTGAGATATTGCAGTTAGCTTCGGCTTCGAAGAAGGGTGCGCCGCCGTCGTTACAACGGACGTAAAGGTTCCCGACGAGGCGGCCGGCGAGGGGATAGAATTTTGTCAAGACTTGAGATAAGGAATTTTTGAGGTGGTTTGATTTTTGGGAGTTGGGGATTTTTGTGTTTGATTCTTAGAAGTAGACGAACGGAATGAAGAAGGGCGGAGCGATTTGATTGAGAAACGAAAGGCGGTGGATTTGCAGAGATTTTGGAGTTGGAGAAGATGGTTTGATGACTTCAGTAGATATTACTGTCGTTTTGATCTCCATCGTTAAAACTGTTTTGCTTTCTCTCTCTAAAATGATGATTGATGTGTACACCTAACATGACTAGCTTGCACTTACACTTATACTAATATTTAGCATTCGTATCCTAAATTAATTACAATTATCATCTGAATAGTTTCAATTAACGTGTGCCCACTTAATTAATTTTTTGACTCGACCAGGCACACATTTAGAGACAAGGAAAAGGCCGAACTACAAAAGCTCCTATTCACATTTACACCCAACTTTTCTAGACAATCTTTGTCTAAAATATGTGAATATTTTTCTGCATTTTCTTTTTAGGTTGGGTTGGGGGCACTATTTTAGTTTTAATTATTCAAATGTCTGAAATCTGACAGCCTTAGAAATGAAGTTTCAGTTAGTTGGTTAAATTTTTTTGCTTTAATTTAAGAGACGAGATATGTTGTTCCAAAAAAAATACTATAATTGGATTTTTCGCCCATGTCTCTCTCATCATCTCTCTCCCCTCTAGTCTTGATAAATGTAAATACATTTTGCTGATGGCCTGTAAACGCGTATGTTATCAACTATGTTGCACATACATTTCATAAAGCTTCAACGTATCATGTCGTGCATGTATCAAACACTCCGACACGATATGATACTCTATTTTTCGTGTCAACTATGTTTAAATATACGTTGCACTTATTCTAATGAAAAGTATAATTTAATTAATTTTCTACTCCAAGGCCGTGTCCAATCACCGTGTCCTGTCCTAAAATTTTAGAAGATACTATATCGCGTGTCCGTATCGTGTTGTATTTCGTGTCGCGTGTCTTGTACCATACAATATAGGTTATCAATTATTTAAAATAAAAGTACCCATCAGTGTATAAATATATTAATTGTTCTGAATAAAAATATCACTTGATATGAATAAAAGCATTATATTTATTATATATAAAAGTATTAATTCTTTTAACAAAAGTACTATCACTTAAATAAAAATATCACTTTTTCTGAGTAATTGTAAAAGTATCAATTATTTTTAATGTATCATTTGTTGCGAATAAAAGTTCCACTTATTATTAAAGAACATCTTGTTCTTACTAAATGTACCAATATATATGAATTGCTTTGAGTCAACATCTAGAATTTGGTAACAAACTCAGTCAAACCTCCCAATTGAAGACAGCCTCCCACAAGACCATATCATATTTGAACCAGGTCTTTTAGAATCTTATATATCCCAAAGTTAGTGTTTAATTTCTCAAATCTCTAATATTATATTCCAAACTCACATACAATTTTTGTTCCAAAAACTGGGTGAATGTATTCGAACTCAATTCTAAGCTGCAAATTAAATGCCTCCTAAGTTATTGAATTGGATAGCATTTGAGTTAACTTGTACTTCCACTGAATTAATTTTTAAATTAATGTCGTTTATCTTTAATCAAATACAATTTGTCAACTTCAAGGAACACGTACGAGTAAACATCTATATCCTATTTTATCTAGCAATGCAATTTATTTTGGGCTTTTATTATTTCAGGCTTTTAGTGTCTCAATTGTATTTTTGGTGGGCTGCTACTTGTTGGGTTTTCAGGATTTCATTACTTTTTTTTTATAGGTACATTATGAATTGTAATAGATAGATTTTGGATATTGTAAGAATCTACAGTGCATCCATTCGTCCACAATCCCCTCCGTTAAGTAGATCGGCTTTGAAGATATTCGTGCATCAAATCAATAGGTTAATGAAGATCAACTGATATTCGTATGTGAATCAATGAATCAATGTATTTCGATCGTCTATCTGAGTTAAACCACTTTAGGCAAATCATAGGTGACAGGTACAGTAAGCGATTCTAGTGGGATTTGAACTCATGACCTTTCGGTCCCGGGCTACCCACCTTCACTGCTACGTCATGCCAAAGGGACGGGGAGTTACGGATTTTGGTGTTTGATGCGTAGAAGTAGACGAAGGGTAACTTGATCATAGAAATGAAAAGTTGTAACACTTTAACGACCACGAGATAGTCACAAATACAAATATATATAACAAAAAAATATCAACCTCACACAAGTATTTTTACAACGTTACCAACAAACATATATTATACAACTCCATATTTAAATTGTGAAATCAAAGAAGTTTATCATGTGAGAGAAAGTCTTGCAGCTCCAAATCACCTTCAAATTTCTCCATATCTTCTTTCCTCAAATTAATCCACGCTTCTACTCCATCCCCATTTCTAGTATCCATAAACGACACCAAATTCTTGTAAGCGAACCCAGCCGACCCGGCCCAAACCGGTTTTCCCCACCCGAAATCCGCTTCGTAAACTGGGAACCGGCACAAGCTCGTGAAGGTGAAGCTAACCAGCTCCCCCTTTACTGAGCTGAGCCATTTTCTCCCTAATCATATTCAAATGCTTCTCACCATCCTTCAGCTCCGCCACGTAAGCGCCGTCCACCCCTTTGATCGCTTCCCTCATTCTCTGCATAAGCTCCACGCCGCCGTCTCCCAACTCCGGCTTGGCTATCGCGAGCCGGCTTATGTTGCCGAAATGATATTCGGATAAGAGCGGCTCGGTTCGGGTCCGTAGGTTTACTGCATGCTGCACGGTGTAAATCTTATTCGGGTCGGCTTTCATACCCGTAGCAGATATGAACCGGGTCCAAATAAAAGCCGATAACGCCTCCACTCGAGTCGGCCGCCGCTGCATACCGCCGCCGGCATACTTTTCTCGTAGAACGGCGATTTTCTCGGCGGAGAATGTGAAGATTTTGGTGGAGATTTCTTCTTTCATCATTCCGGTGCTGGGTTTGTAGCCGGAAATATCCCGCGGTGGGAAATAGGCGGCGGCGTCGAACTTCGGCAGCGGCCCGCCGCCGTCGTCTCCGTTTCTCGCGGCGGCGGACCAGATATTCGCGAATGAGAAGAAAGATAACGCGTCGGCGATCTTGTGCGAGATGAGGAGCCCAACCGCAACGCCGCCGCACCGGAAGTAGGTGGCTTGAACAGCCATGCAAAAACCTTGAGCTTCATTATAAGGAAGAAATTTGCTCATATTTCTAGGGCTTGGATTCGTGATAACTTGTGAGATATCACAGTTCGCTTCCGCTTCGACAAAGGCTGCGCCACCGTCGTTGCAGTCGACGTAAAGGTTTCCGACGAGGCGGCCGGCGAGGGGGTAGAATCTCGTCAAGACTTGAGATAGGGAATTTTTTAGGTGGTTTGATTTTTGGGAGTTGGGAAATTTGGTGTTTGATTCGTAGAAGTAGACGAACGGCATGAAGAAGGGCGGAGCGATTTGATCGAGAAATGAAAGGTTGTGTTTTTGCAGAGATTTTGGAGTCGGAGAAGATGGTTTGATTATATCTGCGGAGACTACCGTCGTTTCGATCTCCATCTTCACTCAAATTACTTTCTTCGTGTTTCTCTCTCTAGAAATGATGATCCTCATGCAGAGCTAACACTAGCACTTATACACAGGAGCAATCCAAATTAGGTAGAGCTATAATCATTAATTAATCTATAATCATTGAAGATTATATCACTTGGAGTTATGGTATACGCCTCTCTATTAATTTAAATGGATCTAATCTAATTTTTAAATCGAGTCCAACTGAATTTGTCAACGGCATCGACATGTACGGATAAGGATAAGGAAAAATTAGAAAACTACCTACCTACTCGCATTTAATTAATTTTTAAAGATAATAAACTCTGCTTAAAATATCTGAATAATTCTTGCATCTTATTGGTGAAGAAATATGTTTGACTTTAATTAGGCACATTTCTGAATTCGGATAACATGCGTCCTACATTGCGGAGCGGCTTTATATATATCATTTTCGTATATCGTTGTGTGTATCACACCACAAATGTGTTGACATGTGGCATTTTTTATTAAAAAATATGGGTCATATTTAACACATTTTAATATTCTTGTGGTATGGTACAAATAAGGATATACATAAATGGTACACACAAACTACTGTGCCTACATTGTTGTACTAACCATCTAATTATGCAAAGATTTATTGGTAACATATATTTTATTTAGAAATTGGTTGTAATAATACTGATTCATCGTATTTTCCAATTTTGTACATGTACAAAAGTCAACGTAATCTACTCCAACCATGCAATATAAAATTTGCTTTAAGAAATTCAGATAGTAACGTAATGCAAAATTCATGGAAGCAAGTTTCATGGCAGCAGCCCTTCATATGCACGTATGTAATTAATTTTTAAGGTTGCCGTAGTCAAATAATTGCAAATTGGTCGATCACCCGTTGATTATTTGATTTTACGGAATATTTTTTTTTCATGATTATTTTTCTCAACTTTTATTAATTGTTAATTGAGCAACTAAGGTAGACTTGCAAGTTGCAAGAAATGATCGATGTGTTCAATCTTTTATGTACAAAATGCATAATACATGCATAGAACCTTTCAACTATGCTTTTATGTTCTGTCCTTTTCTCTTCAAAATTAAATAATGTGTTTTCCATATCTTGTACTCCCTCCATCCGCTCTACTTGTCTTATTTCTTTTTCGCATAAAGATTAAAATGAGTGTTTGATGTGTGTAGAGAGATAGGCCCCGTAAATATAAAGTGGGAATTTATATATTATGTTTTTTTTTTTATAAGAAACAAGACAAGTTAAGCGGACAATTCGAAAAGAAAAACAATACAAATCAAACGGGAATGAGGGAGTATTGTTTTCCTTATCTTGTATTTCAAAAACTATAATTTTTCACCGAAGCATATTTCCAATCCCAAATTTTGTGTCCCACTGTTTTCCCATAACAGTGATAACACCTAAGTGTTTACCACCCATTTCGCTATTGGAACAATAATGGAACAAAGAATTTGAGACGGATAATCTCATCCCTTTTCACTTCAACGTCACTCCTTTTTTTGCTCAAAGTTGTAGTTCAATTTTCTTTTGAGTTGCTTTAAATACTTATTCCAAATGTACCCATAGTAAATAACGTTAATAAGAGAATTTCAAATAGGCTTATTTGTCGGGGTAGCTTAATATAAAAATGTGTCACGTCGAGAGTTGTAATGTTCTAAAAATTATTCTAATGGACCTTCGAAATTACATTCTCACAAATGGATGTAACTGAAATTCAAGAACTAGGGTAGGTCCAATCTTGAGGCGAAAAGCATAACATTACATACATTATATCAAATTATTAGCACTTAATTAAACCACCCCAAACTAGTCACTATTACAATTTCACAGGCATATATAAAAAAAAAATTAAAAATACAACCTAAAACAAATACTATTTGACACAACTTGAGCAAGCACCGTTGCTACTATTCCTATACTTACGAAATCAAAGAACTTTTGTCATGTGAGAGAAAGTCTTGCAGCTCCAAATCAACTTCAAATTTCTCCATATCTTCTCTCCTCAAATGAATCCATGCCTCTATTCCATCCCCATCCCTAGTATCCATAAACGTCACCAAATTCTTGTACGCGAACCCGGCCGACCCGACCCAAACCGGTTTTCCCCACCCGAAATCCGCATCGTTCAACGGGAACCGACACAAGCTAGTAAAACTAAAGCTAACCAGCTCACCTTTGTTGGCTTGAGCCATTTTCTCCCTCATCAAACTCAAATGCTTCTCACCCTCCTTCAAATCAGCCACGTAGGCGCCGTCAACGGCTTTGATGGCTTCCCTCACTCTCTGCATAAGCTCCACGCCGCCGTCCGTCACGCCGCTTTCTCCCACATCCGGATTGGCTATCGCGAGCCGGCTTATGTTGCCGAAATGGTATTCGGTTAGGGGCGGGTCGGTACGGGTCCGTAGGTTTACTGCATGCATCACGGTGTAGATCTTATTCGGGTCGGATTTCACACCCGTTGAGTTTATGAACCGGGTCCATATAAAAGCCGATAGCGCTTCCACTCGAGTCGGCCGCCGTTGCGGCAGGTCTCCGTCGCCTCCGCTTCCAGTGGCGGCGTACTTTTCTCGAAGAACGGCGATTTTCTTATCGGAGAATGTGAAGATTCTGGTGGTGATTTCTTCTTTCATGATTCCGGTGCTGGGTTCGTAGCCGGAAATATCGCGCGGAGGGAAATAGGTGGCGACGTCGAATTTCGGAGGTTGTCCGCCGCCGCCTTCTCCGCTTCTTGCGACGGCGGACCAGAAATTGGCGAATAAGAAGAAAGATAAGGCGTCGGCGATCTTGTGCGATACGAGGAGCCCAACCGCAACGCCGCCGCATCGGAAGTAGGTGGCTTGAAGAGCCATGCAGAAGTCATGAGATTCATTATAAGGAAGAAATTTGCTCATATTTCTAGGGTTTGGGTTTGTGATAATTTGTGAGAGATCGAAGTTTGCTTCGGCTTCGACGAAGGGTACGCCGCCGTCGTCACAGTCGACGTAGAGGTTTCCGACGAGGCGGCCGGCGAGGGGGTAGAATTTTGTCAAGACTTGGGACAATGAATTTTTGAGGTGGTTTGATTGTTGGGAGTTGGGGAATTTGGTGTTTGATTCGTAGAAGTAGACGACGGGCATGAAGATGGGCGGAGCGATTTGATCGAGAAATGAAAGGCGGTGGTTCTGCAGAAATTTTGGAGTTGGAGAAGATGGCTTGATTATTTCGGTCGAGATTACCCTCGTCTCAATCTCCATTGTTACTCTGAAACTATTGATCGGCTTTGGTTTCTCTCTCTTGATCCCTATGTGTAAATTAAGCTAATACTACCCCTTATATAGTAGCAACCTCGTCAAAACCTAAGCGTCTCTCTCTCTCTCTCAATTTTTATCGAGATGAAATAAATTCGTTGGTATATGCCTCTAGTTAGAATAAAATAAAATTTACGTTGCAGATAAAGTAACTAAGCAAAAAAATTGTCTTGTTATGTGCATGTGTGAGACACGTACACAAATATACATTATAGATAGAGATAGAATACATGTATGACGAGTTGGTAAATTTAATATAGTATAATGGTACATTAGTGTAATAATTTAATTAGGTTGGAAATATAATGTGTATGCATGGCCGTCTGCCTTATGTAAACATGATTGTCGTTATTGCAATTTGTGTCTTTAGATTGAGAAAATGTAATGAAATGTTAAATGTGAAAATAGTAAAGTATTATATGGATAGATTGGAATTTGGAATATGACGACAGACTTTGAATTTTGGCTACACCTTTATATTCTTACTATTCAACTACTAGCAGTAGTAGTCAGACACAATAACAAATAAAAAGTTAAGATAATTGCATTCAAACACCTTAATGATAAAGAAAAAAATATAAATTCCGTTCACATGTAATCAGGGGCAGATCCACCCTATGGGCTGAGGTGGCCTCCTGCCCCAGTATTTTTTTTATTTGCCTTTTTTAATAGTAGTAATTTTAGAATTTTTTTAAGAATATAGGTTAAAGTTATTAATCCAGCTTAAGGTATTTTTTTCAACCCATACCTAATCTAAGGTATTTTATTAGGTTGGATCCGCCCCTATGTATAATAGTTATAAACTACTCATCAGATAGACACGACACATTGTTGTTATAGAAAGGCGATTCAAACTCAATTGAATTGATAACTTCTGATCACCAGTTTACTAACTCTAAACTAGTGATGCCCAATTAATGTTGCTCAAGAGATAAGGACATGTGAAGTAAATCATCAAAAACTAATACTACCTCCGTCTTAATTATCTTGTTCAATTTGTTATTTTGAGCCGTTTTAAAATATATTGTCCAATTTTCTTTTTTAACAAATTATTATATAATTTTTTTGTGGGACACATAACTTTACACCACTTTACACATAATTAACAATTTTCCTTAAAACCGTGCCATTACCAAAAGGGACATGATAATTGGACCGGAGGGAGTATATCATTAACTTGAAGTCCACTTTGTATGAATGGCATTTAACAAGCGCACCCTAAATCAGTTAAACGTAGCATTATCATGATTAGACTAATACTAATTGTGGGAAATTGTAAAGCATGATATAGACATGTGAAAGGTAAATATGCACTAGTAATAGTTTACATATCCAATAATTTAATATACTATTAATTTTCTAATTTAATTTTATTTCGGTTATTTAATTAAATTGGCCCCGTCCACCACCCTAAGTGCGTTGCAGTATTTTGATGTAATAATTTGATTACTTATTCAAATTGCAATTGATTCATTTGGTGGGGTCGCTAGGTTGCTTGTGACGATAAATAATAAGTTGCTTGTGACAATAAATAATACTCCCTCCGTTCCGCTATTTCTGTCCTACTTGCCTAATCGGGTTATCCCGCTATTACTGTCCTATTTCCTAAAATAGTAAAAATTACTTTTAAACATTAAATGAAGTGGGTCCCCCTTACTCACTACTCAACCCCCACATTCTTATACTCTCTCTCTTCAAAAATTTATCTCCCATTCGATTATGTTCTACTCCGAACTCAGAAAATTATGATTTTTATCTTTTTGAAAACTTTAGATTATTTCTTCAAATACAATATAAAAAAATATAAAAAATAAAAATCGATTGTCTTTTACTAGCCTTGCAAAAATTTGGATAATTCTCATTTCTTTCCACCAACCACTCCTCGAAAACTGTATCATTTTCTTTATACATTTAAAACTCATAAAATACACACTAAAATAAAATTTCTTAATCTCCGTACCGAAGTCAACTGGGACAGAATTAGTGGGACGGAGGGAGTAAGTAACAACGAAAACGACTTTATCATATGTTAATGCTTGGATTATTTTTATGTTCGATTATTATCATATAAGGATAAATGAGAACAGTTTATTTTCACGAGAAAACTGCACAATGAAAATAAGTTTATTTCGTGAAAATGTAAGAACATTGCATAAGATAAACTCTATCTCTCCGTTCCAAAATTATTATCCACTTTCGTTGTAGTGCGGTTTTAACGAGCGTTGTTAGCTGTGTATAAAGTTGTGAGTCCTATTAAAGGTTGTATGTATAATTTACCAAAAAAAAATAAAAATTGGACAATAATATTTGGATAACCTAATATAGTATAGTGAACAAAAATAATGAGACAGGGGAATAGTAACTAATATCCTCTCCTTAAAACTCCACGAGATTAATCTAAATAACTAAGAAAGTTAATCGGAATAAAATGAAATTAAATTAAAAATGACATGTCGACGGCTCCACTTAATTAAAATTCGGAACGGCTTGTATGTATCACTTTCGAATACCCTTATGTGACATTTCTCATTAAATTAAGTGGGTCATATATAACATATGTCAATACACACAAGCTTTTATGCTTAAAATCAGTATGAAAACGCGGAAATTATTGATCCTAATTAAATACTCTTGGCAAACAAAAATAAACGCGTAGATGATTCTTTTCCAACTACTATTTCATATATACATTCATGTTTGTGTATATATATGATTAATATATATACTATATTAGGTGTGACAGTAATAGTTGGAAAGAGTTGACGAATGGTTAATTTCACATGCTCACGGAAGAATGAGGCATGTATAAATTGTCAATCTTTCAGACTGGAAATATCAATGAATATGCTATTCAACTTACGAATCGTTTTTTATAAATATAATACTTTCGTATTTTGTACTCTCTCCGTTCTGTTATTACTATTTCCTTTGATTTCGGCACGAAGATTAAGAAACTTTATTTAAATGTGTATTTTATGAGTTTTAATTATATTAAGAAATAAACATAATTTTTTAAGAGTTGTTGGTGGAAGAAATAAAAATTTATCTAAATTTTTGCTTGGCATAGTTGAGACAATCAAATTTTTTTTCTGTTTTTTTTTTCATATTATATTTTAAGAAAATAATCTTAAGTTTTCAAAAAGTTAAAAATCATAAATTTATAAATATAGTGGAATTAAAATCAAGTGTGAGATAGATTTTTAGAGAGAGAGTATGTCATAATGTGAGAATGAATATTAAGCGGGAGGAATCCACTTTGTTTCTTGTTTAAGAATAATTTTTGCTATTTTAGGAGAGGACAATAACAATGGAACAATCCAATTAAAAAGGTAAAATAATAATAATAATGGGACGGAGATAATATTTTGTATCCAATTATGGTCATACATTTACGGAGAGAGGAGCTGTCGCATCCCTTTTGACGAAAATGAAGATTCCACTGAGATATAGATAAAGATTCAACGTTGTATAATATTTATATTTATCCCTCGTCTTTTTTCTCTAAATAATGATGCAATCAAGATTTCTAAAATTTCTTGTCTTAACTATCACGTTTCCAATATATGTAGAGATGTTTATTGTTTCAAAATTTGGGGCCAAAATTAAATTCTATCTTAATCATAACAAGATCACAATTAATCTCGTTACTCAACCACTTTTCAACAATAGGTGTTTGTTTCGCAATCTAAAATCGAGTTCAATTCAAAATTATTCATAATAAAATTTGAAATAGGAATCAAATTCGTTTTAAACATAACCCACCAATTCTAAAAGTTTGAAGATCCAAGACTTTCAGATTTGATTCTAAAAATTTATAAACTTAATTCCAATATATTAAATATAAATATTGTACCTTAAACGAGATTTTATCCCATTTGGAAAACGTATATTGTACCTAAATGAGATTTTATCCCATTTGAAAAATAACTCAAATAAGTGTTGAATAACCTGTTGCGTTTGGATACAGAGAAAACATAAAATATAGTTTAAAAAATATTATCAGGAGTATTTGATATTAGGATCTGTTTTTCAAAAGTTATTATTATTATTTTTTTGCTTATTTTCATATACTAAAAACAGTTTATTTTAAAATATGTAGTTTTTATAAACTCTTTCAAATGCTTATTCTTATTTTTTTAGAATAAACTGATATAAGCAATTGATAAGCTCTTACAAGTGGGCTTATACAAAAACTGATTATAACGAGGCTTTTCTAGTGGGCCATAATTTATTGTAGGCCTAAAAAAGAACCGAAACTTCCCGAGAAATGCCTAAATGGGCTCGACCAGATTGAATCAAATATTCGACGTAGAAGCAAATCTCCATTTTTTTGGTCCAAAATAAAATTAATCATATTTTTTGTCGAGAACATTTTTCATTGGTCCAGAATCACATCATTTTCTTAATTGCATTCGTGCGGTTACTATTATTATAGTGACGTATTTTTATTTGCACAAAAAATATGAGACTCGAGTTGCATAGTCCACCTTATAATTTTTTAATTTTTTTGAAAGATATTTTAAAGTTCATATACTCATACATAGTAAGATGATAGCCCAAAAGCTTGATGAGCCCACAAAGCAGTTAAAAGTGAAAAATCGTCAAATTTTGCATGATTAGACTATCATTCTTCAATCATTCAACCGCCTTTCGCAACCCATCTATATTTATATTTATTTTGTTAAATAAATTTATATTTATATTTAGGGATGTTTGCTGAAATATACATCCCCACTAAAAAAACATAATAATACTCATTTCTTAAATTTATATTCCCCAAACACCTAACATTACAAAATCACCCTCAGATTTTCGTCAGCACGCATGAATCTAAGTTTGTTTTTTTTTTTTTGGTTTGTGTCAATAACAATTGATTTTCGAGTGGATTAGAACTTTTTGTTAAAATCCGTCAGTGCCGATAGAGTGCCTAAGGGTGCCGCTGAATGCCTACAGTTTATTTTCAATAAATAATACATGCATTCGAATTTAGAATTTTTTGTTAAAATCAACCTGTGCCGATAGAGTGCCTAAGGGTGCCGCTGCGCGCCTACAGTTTATTTTCAATAAATAATATAGGTCTTCGAATTAAAAAATACACACAGTGCCCATGGTATACCTTCGAGTGCCTATACATGACCTCAATTTTCGATTAAAATATTTTTTTGGCAAAAATCTATAGTGCTTATGGGGAGCCGAAGGTGCCGCTGTGTGCCTACAATTTTTTTTCCAATGAATATTATAAGCACTTGAATAGGAAAATACACATAGTGCCATGGAAGCCTTTAAATGCTTATAAATGACCTCAATTTTCGATTGAAATATTATTTTTCCAGAAATAATATTTCAATGCCTAAAGGGAAGAAATGTGGTGTGCCGATAGAGAAGAAATGTGTAAATAATGTCGGTTTTGTTCTGGTGCCGTTTTTGAACAAAAAATATTAAACAGTGTCGATGGCAGTTTTGATGGCGGGGCCGATGGCGTGCCTTAGGCTATCGACATTACTAATAATTTCGAGAATCTTTATTTTGAACAAAGAGTTGACTGCTTTGTATCGTAAATCAGCACTTGCGGGATACCATCGACACCCGTAGGCTCCACTCGACACTCAATGACAGTTGCTTCTATTTTTGTCGAACATGTGCACAATCATTGGGACATCAAATGGCAGTCAAATCTCAAATAAAATGTTGGTTACAAAAGCTGCTATTACAAAACAATACTATAAGCGAAAAATAAAACGAACAAAAAGAACCGTCGAGTCGAGGAGTCCTCTCTCCGCAAGACGAAATACGCCCCGGTAGTGCTCTCGGTTGTAGGCGTATCGTCCCCAAAGATGAAACGACAAACGTCTCGAAGATTGCAGCACCACAAGATCGTCGAGCTCCGGCGAACTGGACTTTTCCGGCGAGGACAGAAGCTGCTGGACTTGAGCTAAGATGAGCTAAGAAATGCAGCTAAGAGCTAAATATGGAATGCAGAGCAGATGTTGGTGTGTTTTGGAATGAACTGAAGCTCCCTATTTATAGGCAGCTTCCACCAGGTGAAAGGTGTTGGAGCCATCAATGCTGGAGGGTCGTGGATGGTAAGTGGAGTGGTGGAGAGATGGAAGGTTGGCTGCTGAAGAGCCACTTCCAGATCCTTCCAAAAGATACACTTGGGTGTAGCAGGTGCAGTGCACCACGGAGAGGAATCCAGTGCAGCCGGTCCACTGCACCGCCCGACCCGGCACCCGACCCGCCGACCCAGCACCCGACCCGGCGAACAACCCGACGGACCACCCAAAGGACCAAGATCCAAGATCCAAGATCCAAGATCCAAAATCCAAGATCCAAGTCCAAGTCCAAGTCCAAGTCCAAGTCCACGGACACGGACGACACGGACCGGAACCGGAGCCGGGCCGGGCCGGCACGGCACGAGCGGCGCGCGGTAGGCGTGGCGCGGCGCGCCGCGCCGCGTGTAAGGCGGTCGACGAGCATGTGTGGCCCAAGCCCACCACATGTCACTTAGTTATCTCCTACAACATTGTAGAGACTTAAATACCACACAAAACATTATTCATTAATCGATGTGGGACATGATTAATGTAATAACTCTCCAAAACCCGAATAAGGTAAGTTTCTCCACTTTAGGTAACATATTAGTTTTGTCCCCCCAAACTTCGAGCCACTATTTCTCACTCACCGAAAATCGGAATCGAGAAATTAAGCACACTATAATTATCTACTCGAAACGTAGATCGACGTCATATATCTCAAAACATTAATCGGATAAATATCGAGGCTCGAAAATGCGATCAAACGGGTTGAAAATCGCCCAAGTTAAATTAGCATTAAATGCTAATTAACTTTCCAAATAAATATAAATATATATATATTTAACTTTGATTTTCCAACATAAAACAAATGAAAAAGTGAGGGTGAATTGGTAAAATTGAGTATTTTGTAACTATAGTTATAATGGTTAGGTAGTTTTTTTTTTTAAAGGTGAATGGGTAAAAACATACATTTCCACTTATATTTATTTATATAAACACAACAGAAAACGTATATCTCAATTTCAATTTGATTTTCAAATTTCAATTGATTTTCAAATGTATCAGGGGGGTTTGAGTACACCCTAAGCCCAAGTTTTAACTCAAACGTGAAGTCAATATATTACTGAGCTCACGAACTGAATCTGGAATTCAACTCGTCAGATAAGCTTTCAGATCGCGTGGGCAGAGTATATTGAGTACTGTTTAAGTACAAGTATGTGTGTGGAATGTGTAGGCCTGTATTTAATCGTTTCTTTGATAAACTTTATATTACTAAAAGATATCCAGGTTTATGCTTGTGTGTCTTTTAACAAGTTTACTGAAAATCAACATTTGCATGATTTTGAAAATAGTTTTGTGTTGAATGAACATTAAATAAATAAAACAGTAAATAGATGACTTTTTCTAAATCATCGTCCCAACAATGATTGATCTTTTCTACGTTGTTAGACTCATTAAGTTTCAGATCTTGTAGCTTTAAACTGATATTCTCAAAATCTTGTGTAGAGTTCCTACTCCTGTCTTCAATAGGAACTCATTAAAAACAACATGAGGGCGTTCCTCCACGCAAAAGGTCTGGTAGTTAAAGACTCTAAAAACTTTTGTGACCTAGATTATCCTAATAACACTCTTTGGTCTGACTTGCTATCAAAAACCTTAAACTAATCCTTTCCATTATTGTAGATAAAACACGAACAACCAAAGATATGGAAATGAGATATATGAGGCTTTCAGTCGCTCCATAATTCATATAGGTGTCTTCTGATGTTGCTTTGTTAGTAACATGCATTGTCAGTAGCGTCTGCCCACACTTTGATTGTAGTCCTGAGTCCGCGAGTACGGTCCTTGCTGCTTCTTTGAGTGTTACGTTCTTCTGTTCAGAAAGCTCGTTTTATTGAGGCGTTCGTGTTGATGAAGTCTCGTGGTCATAGGGGTGGATCCAGAATTCTTGGTTAGGGAGGGCAAAATTTACTGGGGCATGACTATTCCTTATATGGGGGTTCGAGGGCGGAGCTCCCAAGAAAAAGTTTTTAGGATATTTTTTTACTCAAATCTAATTATACTTACTATTTATGGTTTATTTGAAGATATTATATTCTTCTAATCTTCTTCCATGAATAACTGTTATTTTCTTTATATTTATTCGAAAAATATATTACACAATCTTATTTTGACAACACCCTAATTTTAGTTGGAGAAAATTATTAAGAATAACAATATCTAGCTTAGGAGTTAATTAAGTATTTAAATGATAGTGTGTTTATACTTTAAATGATGCTAATTTTAGATCAATCAAGTATTTTTAATAAAAGAAAACACAAACATAATATATAAATTGTATAAAGTTATATATGTTAAATCACATACATAACTTTATCAAAATAGATGTTTAAAACTCCAAATTCTACATCTCCACTAAAATAAGTTAGACTTAATATACTTTTTAAATATTTTTCAAAGTTAGTGGTCATATTAACACTAATTCTTCATTGTTACTTTAGTGTAGGATAAAATTTCAGGGAGGTAAATTCAAAAATTTAAGTAAGACAAACATATAAATTACTCGAAAGAAAAGAGAACTCGTAGTAATGCATGAAAATTCGGGGGGGCACTCGCCCGCTTGGATCCGCCATTGCGTGGTCAATTCCTTCAGTCGCGCAATACTCTTTTACCATTGAATTTAAAAACTTAGTTCCTCTATCTGAATTTAGCTTCTAAATCTTGATGTTCTTTTCGACATTGAGACTTTTTAGTAGCTTTGGAGTTGAGTTTTGATATCAGATTTTTTTTTGGCGACGAAACCACACATATGTATCTTGAATAGTCATCAACCACTTCAAGAACATATTTCTTTCCTCTAATCGTCATTGGAGAAATTGGCCTGAATAGATCTATGTGAAGAAGCTGAAAGATTCCATTAATGGAAGGTGATTTAACAGGTGGATTACTGAATTTTGTCTGCTTTCCCTTCGGGCAAAGTTCATAATGCACGTCTTTGATGAAGATTTTATTGGGTAGTCCTCTGAATAGAGATTTCCTTACAAGCTTGTTCAGCATTTTGAAGTTGAGATGATTGAGTCTTTTGTGCCAGAGCCATCACGTTCTATTGTCACTCTTTAATGGCACGTAAGCTTCAGGTTCATTTGTATTTCATTCAGCAACATATATATTTTTCTTCTGAGATCCTGATAACACTGTTTGCCCTGTGAATTTATCTTGAACATCATAGAAACTAGTGTCAAAGGTTACTCTACTATAATTGTAACAAAATTGACTAAGAGAGGAGATTATGTCGAAGACCATTGACATAAGATACCCTTGGAACTATGACAGTTCCAATGTTCAGTGTGTCATATCCCCTTGTATAGCCTTTAGCATTGTCACCTCTATTTTGGGTCATTCTTTATAAATGTAGTTTGTTAGTAGGTTTCTCTGGTACGTTATATGTCTTGATCATCCGCTATCCACATACCAGAGATCCTTATTCACCTGCAAAATAAAATTACATTTAAGATACCCCTTCTTTTATGTTTGGGTCCTTATATGTTAGTTGGTTTTGGAACCTATATCTACCTAACAACTCTGGTGGTTTCAGACAACTTCTTCCCTTCGTTGTCAATATATTTCACTGTTGAGATAGGAGATGCTGACTTCTTGGATCTATGATGTTTAAGAGTCATCTTCTTCTTTAGTTTTAGACTTATCCTGATTATCGACTCATAATAATAAGATCCATGTTGAGCGGGATGTGTCCACCGTGGTTCTTTATATTGTTTAGCCCATTTGGTTCTTCTGACCGTTCCCCCTTGATTCCACCGGGGTGTACTTAGGTTAGAAGTCCTTATTTTCTTCTGATAGTTGTGCTAATGTGCTTTTGCCTCCTGTGTTCTTAGCAATGGGGTTGTTTTATTCTCCAAACTATGTACCCCCTTGAACAAACCTATTAGATAAGTTTGATACTGAGCTTCCTTGTGCTGAAGTAGATGACTTATGTGTATATCCGAATCCTTTATTTGAGGACTATGGTTTGTTGTTGATGAGCATCATTTCCAACTTCTTTTGAGCCCCTAAATACTACTCTGTCATCTTTACTCTCAAGACTTCATCATTCTTCCTGAGTGCTTTCATGATTTGTTTTTAGTTCTGAGAGCTTTATTGATCTCAGGATATTGCTTAGTAATGTCCTTGGTAAGTACTGATATCTGACCTTCTTATTGCTGAGACTTAGTCATCTGAAACTGAATCTCTTCCTTAAATCTCACTACAAGTCCTTCATACTCATTAAGGACTTGATTTTCCTAAGAAAGTCTCTGATTTTTAGCTTTCAGGATGTCCATTTCCTGAATGGTCTTGTTGAACTGCATGCTCATCTAGATTTGTTCTTCTAGCAGTTCTTTGTAGGCTAGAACCACGTCTATAGGTTCATCATGTCTTTTGTGTGTGTGGTGAATAAGAGTTAGCTAATGGATAAGAATTTACCTCAGCCTCTTCGCCTGCCATTAGGCATTACGATGTCAATAGCTTCGATAGCCGTGAATGTTGTTTCATCATCTGAAGAGTCCATAAAGAGCTCTTCTTCAGTTGAGCCATCTGATAATTCACCGGATAAGTAAGCTTATCGCTTCCTTGCGAATTTGTCTCTTCGAGCTTGACTCTCTTCTCTTTCTTTGGCAGTTAGTTGTGGGCAGTCACATTGGCAGTGCCCCGTTTTTTTGTAGTTGTAACTGGACTAAGTTCTGGATTCTTTCTTGTTAGTATCATTGGGTGCTGACTCCTTCTTGTTCCTACGTTAGGATACACTATTAGTATCATGATTAAGACCACTGAATGTTTTGAACTTTTACATAGCGATATTGTTGGGATTTTGTATACTGGAAGCAAATTTTATGCTTGTATACAATGTGTTTTGTCCCTACCACTATTTTATTCTCCTATCTGATAAATATATATATATATATATATATATATATATATATATATATATTTGCACATGTTATCCTCTATCTTGTATCAAAGTTAGATTTGTGTGGTGTGTTTGGTATCACAGAAGACAACACAAATTGGTTGAACTGACAAGATATAAACAGTTATCACAGCTGAGACAACTTCAGGATAAGTTGTCGGTTTAAGCTGCAGTTTAGATAAGAAGTGGCTTGTTTTAGCTGCTTGTCTTTACTGGTACACTGAAGGTGGTGTATTGACGGATCACAGTGAGATGTGTTCTCCTAACTGACCGTAGTGGAGAACCAAGATCTCAGTGACTTAGCTGGTCTTAAGCTTTGTAAGAGTTCAGCTGAGTGCATTTGACTATCTATCACTTTGACCTACTATGGTGAACGTCATCGCGAACGGATCTACGTATCTTGGGTGCTAGTAGTCATTTGTGGCTCACGCTGGTTGTCTGTATCTTGCAACCGCATCCTAGTAAAATGTGTTGATAATATCCCCTGAGGAACTGGAAAGGATTAACACACTAAACCCGATCGGTTGATTAAGTTCAGGTGTGTTAATAAGGTGGAGTGGTACTACTCAGGAATATAAGATGTTAATTAATTTAAGCTGTCAGTGAGCTTAATTAATTAACGGATATTTCTATCTTAAATACGGAGATCGATTAAGTCTAAAATACAAGCTCATGCTCAAGTTGGGATAAAGGGGTAAGTCAGCACGGATTCTCTAGTGGAATGAATCTGTGTTTATTAATTAATTTTGCTCTGGGCTGAGCATAGATAATTAATTAATTTGAGGCCCGGCTTTATTTCTTGTATTAGATCTCTGATCTAGCCCAATTAGTTGCCTAGTTATTTATTGTCTCTCAGAAATCATTATTAATGAATTAATGTATTTTTACATTATTTAATAATGTTATTTATATGGAATTAATTGGCTGGGCCAATTAATTGATAAATATTAGTAGCCCAGTGGATTAATTAATTATATTATGGGCTAATTATGTGGAAGCCCATTTGAAATATAATTAAATTAATGGGCTACAAATATATTAATATTATATACTGGTTTTTGAAACCTATATATATTAGTATTCTGTTCAGAAATAGAATACACACATTCACAAATTAAATGATGCCATGCGTGAATTGTAGAGAGACGGTAATCTTATTTTCTCCAGTTCTCTGACCACCCAGAGGGAGAAAAAGGTCGGGACACAGATCAGAAGATCTGACACACGAGCAACAATCAGAGTTGCGACAAAATACGAAGGAGGAAGATATCGTTCCTAACCCTAATATTTCCTTCAGATATTTGGGGCGGGTATAATGTTGAATCCATTAAGACCATCATTGACGACTTTAGTCGTGCATGTTGGGTATTTTGATTGAGACAAAAAATCTGATGTCAACAAGTTTTGATGTCTTTCTGCTAACATTCCTCAGCTCCAATGGTACTTCAGAAGCCCACAAGTAGAGAAAAAAAAACTCTCATAAAAACTGACAATTCGTCAAGAAACAAAACGTGGAAACCATCCATTACATAATTATACATAATTTTCAAAGGGTAGCCACTAACTACATATTAGCATGTCCTCTCATTCTTCAATGATTTTTAATTATAAAAATCATTGATGAATGAGGAGATGGTGCATAATCCAAAATCCGACAACAAAAATTGTGGTTTTTAATTATAAAAATCTTTGATGAATGAGGAGATGGTGCATAATCCAAAATCCAACGACAAAAATTGTGGTATCCGACAAAATGTGTTAGTCTCTAATTAAAACCTAATTTATCCCTAATTAAAACCTATTTTACGTAAAGCAAAAATATTAGCTTAAAGAAATGGAACAATTTTCACTTACTATTCTATTACCATGTCCAAACAAGTGAAACGCAAAAATATGATCCGAAGAAAGTAGTGGGTGCAGTCATCCACATAAATACGCTGATCATTTTGAATTGGCGCCGTCGCCGAGAGCAGAGAAGAAAGGGTCCGGGTGAGAGATGGATTACCTCCGTCGCGGGTCGCAGAAGAAAGGGGTCGGGTGGGAGAGAGAAGTTTTAGGTCAAATTGATGTATGATTAGGTGTATGATTAGAGTTCAATTCTGTTGTTATCGGGTTAATTTTCGTGTTTGGGGCGGCCTGCGAGCCACTATTTTGTCCCCGTTGTAACGTTTTTCTCGTGAGAAAATCCACGAATAGATGATATGACCTATTTGTTATGTGATTGTACTGTTATTGTACTGTAATTGGTCCGAGATGCATGAAAATCAAGGTGCAACGCACAAAAGGACGGAAAATGGCAAAACCTTAGAAACTAGCAGAACACGACCGCCGACTTTCGATGGTGCGTGGGGGAGCGTGCAAACTTATTTTTTCGATACGTTCGGATAGCTTTGTTCTTTTTTTTGTTAGCTTCATCTGGATAGGTCGCACGACTCATTCTGAGTTTTGGTTTATCCGGAATTGCGTCGGAAAGGAGAAGTAGTCATGTTGTCTAGAAATCCCCAAATTGGACAGAAAACCCTAGTTTTTCTAGGATTCCGCAAGATTTTGCGGCGGCGATTCCCGGCGGGTCCGAGGTCCGATTTTCGATCGGCTTGAACCGTTGAATTCCTCATCACACAAGCTTCGTGTTGATACGTCGTACGGGATCAACCGATCCCGGATGCGATCGGAATCGAGGTCTGAAGTTCGCTGCTCACAATGATTTTTTTCGGCGAAACGTTTGAGAATTGAGGGAAATTAAAGGACGATTTTAGCCGAAATTCGTTCATGGTGGCCGAAAATCGTCTAAGGATCATTACCCATGTTTCAGTTGATCGAATCGCGGCTCGAAAACACGTAATTTTCGCGGCGAAACTTCGCCAACGACAAGCTGCGTAATTACGCACGGCACGCGATCGCGGCGGCGGCTCCGAGCGGCCGTTATTCACGGCCCAAGATGTCCGGGAAGGGATCGGGCCATCGTAGACGGCCGAATGTGGCGGTGGGAGGCGGTAGGAGCCGCGCACGAGCGGTGGCGCGGCGCGGCGCTTAACGCGCCGCACGTAGCGCAGATTTGCGCCGCTTTATGCGGCTGCACCGAGCGCGGACGGCGGTTTATGGTTCGCCGTCGTCTGACGCTCCTCCTGGTGTAGGTGGTCGGCCGGGAATCGGCCTGGAGCGGTGGCGGCGGCGTCTGGCCGAGAAGAAGACGGCCGATGTAGCGCGCAACGTCGGCCCTTTGGCGACCAAAGCGCACTCTCCGATGACGTGGCGATGCAGTTTTCAAATTCGAAGATTTTGAAGATTTTGAAGATCTGTAGCTTGACCGGGCTATGTAATAGTTAGGAATCACGTGTTGTAAATCCCGATAACGACGTTTTAAATTTCCTATTTGCACATTTATTTATTATGTTTTAGCACGCAATTATGTGATTAATTTCGCTTAGAAAAACATGTAAATATGATTTATTTCGTTATTAAGCATGTTTTAATTTTTGCGAGCATGTTTTATTATGTGCGTTTAGAAATTGCATGCTTTAGGAATTATGTGATTATGAATGATTCGTAACAAACCTTTTGAATAAAAAAACTAAGCAACTTTAAATTAAATGTTTAATTAGATTCAATTAATTTGGATATTAAACACTTAATTGGACCTCCATTAATTGGACTCTACACGAAAGTAGTAAGATTGTGTGAGTAAACGTCCACCTGCGTAGCTTGCTTGCATTTTTTGAGCTACCAGTTTTGTGAGATGAGTTTTTCAAAACAATATTTGATTATTATTGAGTAGTGGGAGCGAAGCCGTAAACGTCCACCTGCGTGGCTTGCGTGCCTAGTAAACACGAGTACTCTAGAAGATAATAATTAAATAGGATGGCTAATTAGATCAAATTGAATGCGGCATGGTTCGAGTAAGTATGTCAATTTCGAGAATTTGATTCTATTTTAGTCAAATTAATGGTCAATGCTTAGATGTCACCGCAGGTACAATTCACTTCCCTCGAAGTCCCTTCCTGCGTCTTAATAGTGGCATGGTCCAGAATATCGAACTATTAATTTCATTCGTCTTAAGAACCTAGATGTGGATTGGAATTAAAGCGCTAGGTAAATAGCTTGGTTTAGGGTTACGCTAGTAAACATCCACCTGCGTGGCTTGCTAGTGGAATTCCTAGAGCTGTTCGAGGTTTTAATATCATTATTTTTACAAAAGGTTACAATGATTATTAATTACGAATTATGTGCAAATATTAATTCCATACATGCTTTTAAATTACATTTTTCAGATACGTCTATTCAAAAAAAAAAATTCAAGTTCAAACAGTCTCACCAACCAAACCCTAACGGGTTTACCAATTTTAAATATTTTCATAGAGTGGAAGAGATATCTTACCTCTCCCAATAAATGCTCTTCAAAGGTCCTATAAGAACTTCTTTTTTAGGACCGCTATGTCTAAGAACGAGTTTACTATGAGTATGTTACTCAAATCTTTGGAAGCGGTCAAAGAGATTATAGGAAAGGGCAAGAGTGCTCAAGTCTTGAATATCCCTACTAGTTCAAGGAATCCTCCGAAAGACGAAAATCAGAAAAAGAGCAGAAAGGGTGGTCAATTCAAGAAGAGCAGTGGGAGTAAGAAGACGGTCCTTACCAGCGACATACGAATGTCAAAGGAGAAAGGAAGGTTCTTCAATTATGGTAAGAAACGACACTGGAAGAGTTATAATCCAGATGTCAAGGGAAAACAGAAAGAGACGCGAGTCGCTCTTGTAACTGAAACTGTTCTGGTTTCCTCTTCTACCGACGAATGGGTAGTGGATTCGGGGGCACCGATCATGTTTGTTACACCTTGCAAGGTTTCTTGCAGAAAAGGCAATTGAGCAATGGCGAGGTGGTAGTATCAATGGGCAATGGATCGAAAGTTCCTGCAATTGCCATTGGAGATTTACATCTATCTTTTGATAGTTCTGTTTTAATACTTAAAGATGTTTAATATGTGCCTGAGTTTGGGCGAAACATTATTTTTGTTTCAAAACTCTGCACCATGGATGGTTATAAATCAAGTTTTGATAGTGAAGTTTCTATCATGAAAGACGATGATTTTATCTGTAGTGGACCATTAACGGATCTTTATATACTATTACTTGTAAACCGCGTAGTTCTGTTAATATTGCTTCCTCATCATCAAATCCTAAGAAGAGGAAAGAGTCTTCTAAGGTAAACCAAACTTATCTGTGGCACTTAAGACTGGGTCACATCAATCTTAACGGCACTCAAAGGTTGGTGGAATATGGATCATTGAAGTCTCTCCAAGTTGAACCATTTCCAACCTGTGAAACCTGTTTGGAAGGAAAGATGATGACTAGGCCTTTCAAGGCAAAGGGTAATAAAGCCACAAAAGTATTAAGTTTGATACATTCTGACTTGTCTGGGTCTATGTCTACACAAGCTCGTGGAGGATATGAGTACTTCATCACATTTACTGATGATTACTCGTGGTATGGATATGTTTACCTTCTTCGCCACATGTTGGATTGCTTTGAAACCTTTAAGGAATTCAAGGCAGAAGTGGAGAAGAAGCTAGGTAAAGAAATCAAAACACTACGATCTGATCGTGGTAGGGAATACCTATCCAACGAGTTTAAGGACTACTTGACGAGAATGTGGGATTACATCCCCACCGACAAAGGCCCGGGCACGCCTCAGCAGAATGGTATGTCAGAGAGAAGGAACCGAAGTCTCTTAGAGATGGTTCGGTCGATGATGAGTTATGCAACTTTGCCAGTTTCCTTTTGGGGATATGCCCTAGAGACTACAACATACTTGTTGAACCGTGTGCCTTCCAAGTCGGTACAAAAGATCCATTTTGAGTTGTGGAGCGGGCACAAACCCAGTATGCACCACTTAAGGATTTGGGGTTATCCTGCTTATGTGCTAAATAAGCAGGCCGACAAATTGGAATCACATTCAGAAGTGATGTTGTTCATAGGGTATCCGAAGAAAATGAAGGGTTGATACTTTTATGATCCTAAAGAACAGAAGATCGTTGTTAGCCCTAACGCTCGGTTCTTAGAAGAGGATTACATTAGTAACCATAAATTTCAAGTCGACATCATCCTTGAAGAATTACAAGGTGGTCGAGTTCCACTTGAACAGCCAGTTGTGCAAGATAGTACTATTGGATATGAGTCAGTAGATGATACTCAGTTATTCGTGGTTAAAAGAAAATTGGGGGAAATCATAGTAGTACTATGGAATTGAAGATCCCAAAACCGAGCTGATATCAGTAGTTCAGTGTGTCATTAGGATTAGCTGATGTATAGGTTAGACTTGTTGTAATCGTTTTTATATTCTTGTCTAAGTCCTGTACGGGGTAATTGTTGAACTGATCTTCTGTCGAAGATACTTTTCAGAACCCCACGTCATCAGTGTAATCGCTTGCGTTCTTCAGTCATCAGCTGAGTAGACCTCAGTGGAAGCCAATCCAACAGCTGATAAGTCATCAGCAGAAGAACTCATGCAAGCCCAGTACCTTCGCAGTCGCCAGCTGACTTACTCAGAAGTTACATTCCTTGTCAGACGACTCAGTCGAAGAAGACAGAGACTTTGCAGTCTACTATATCCGACAGAAAGCGGCCCAGCTACTTAAGTCTTTTCGAAAGTTCAGTAGAAGATCATACGAGGTTGTTTGAACGGTCAACTCTGACATTCTCACCAACCACAAACCTCGACCAATGAGAAGCCGACAACGCCTTACTTGCTCCAAACAAGAAAGTTTGCTCTCATGTACGAGTAATTAAGCGCCCGCCGCAACAAGTTCGAATTAATGGCCGTTTTCTTTGGAAGCTTGTGACACGTGGCATCGTCGTCTCCAACGGACATATGCCATAGCTCACAGCTATAAATAGAGAAGATTTCGAAGCTCCACAAGAGCGCAAAGCACGAAATTAAAAAGGGAAATTGCTCAAGCTCTCAAACACTCTAGCAACTCAATCAGAATATCCAGCGAAGAATCTGCATTTACTAGAATATTTTTGTGGTTCTTCTCTCTAGAGTCTTTAGATCCCTTTCTTCTCTACCTAAGCTCATTGTCAGATTTATAGCTTAGATTCGAAGGAGTTCATTCTTAGTGAACTGTTCTTATTGTAAGAACTCCTTCATTAGTTGGAGAACTGTTTTCGCCCCCTTTCGAACTTAGGTTTGAATTGTAAAGTTGCTAAGGACTATAACTTAGAAGGATCCGTCACGTGCACGGTTTCCTTTGCTTGAGACTTGCTCGAGACTAATCAACAAGTTATCCTGCTCCGTTCGGGACCGTGGACGTAGGATCTTGCGTATCCAAACCACATTAAACTGCTTGTGTTCTTTACTGTTTTATTGCATACAAACCTTTGAAAATCATAAGTTTGCATAAAAAATATTTCTAAAATCGCACAGCCAAAAGAATTCAATCTGCGAAAACACGTTTTCAAAAAGAGACAAACTCCGGGCCCCACACTTATCCGCACACTTAAGTCTCCGACTGAGTTTGGAAATCTTGACAAAAGTCGGTAGGAGAGCTCAAAGCGACTGACTCACTCGCCCCGTGATCGAAGGTTTATTTGGCACTCGTTCATCGGTTGCAACCAACGGCCTCAAGTGACCTTCACCGAGAAAAAGAAACGGTACTCAGGTGTATTCACCCCCCCCCCCTCTACACCTGATATTTGTCTTCGGACCAACAATTGGTATCAGAGCGCACGGTGTTCAACTGACCACCTGTTCTGACATATTGGTCTTCTCGAACTGATCCTTGAAAATATTTTCTCTGCACAAGCATCTCTTCATTCATCCCTATACTCGTACACATAATGTCTGACATGTCAGGTATCAGGATGGTGCCGATGTTCTCAATAGAGAACTTCACGGTATGGCGTGTAAGAATGGAAGCACACCTTACGTCGCCGCACGACACGGCATGGCCGACGTACTGGAGACCGGACCCATCATTCCAATGATAGACAGCGTTCAGTTCGCTGAAGTGGAAGGTGAAGGTGCTCGTATCGGTCCGAAGGTTCCCAAGGACAAATCTACCTTCACGCCTGAAGAGAAAAAGCTGCATAACCTCGACCGAGTCGCACGAAATGCTATACTGACAACGTTCAGTGACTCACATCTCGGGAGGGTGCAGGACTGCAAAACGGCGAAAGAACTTTGGGACGCCACTGGCATGCGAGCCAAGGAACTCCTCGGATTAAAGAAAACAAGCTCGAATTAGAGCTTCAAAAGTTCGAAGCCTTTGCGATGGAGCCCGGTGAAACCATTGACGAAGTGAGCGTCAGATTTACGAATCAAGTCAATGTGATAAACGGGCTGGGAAAGGTGTTCTCAAACAAAGAGATGAACACAAAGATCATAAGAGCGCTACCCCGACAGAAGTGGCTTCCTTTTGCTACTTATTTACGTCGCTCTGATCTTAATACTCTAACTCCTGATGTTATATTTTCAGAATTAAAGACGGAGGAATTTGATCATAGTCTACCTCAGAAGTGTTCCAGTGCTCCAGCTGACACTCAAATCGATCATGCCTTCAAGGTAACGATCGGCAAAACCGGAGGCAAAAAGATTTCTTCCGGCAAAGCGCAAGAGGCCGCTGCAGATACAAAGACATCTGAAATGTCTGGTACTGACCAGCTCGCACTGATGGCTCTCAAATACCAAAGAGAAAAGGAGAGAGTCAGAAAGCTGAAAAAATATCACAGAGATTCTCCCCCTGGTAAGAAAGAATATTCAAAAAGGGAAGAATCTAACATTTCTACTGAATGCAGGAACACGGAGCCTGTTGCTAGTCCACCAAAAGCTTCGGTGAAAAAGCGGCAAGAACATCCACGTGTTACAACCGCAAGAAGGAGGGACACTCTCGACGTCTGTCCCGAACTCTCGACCGCTCAAAGAGCGAGAACGGCAAGCCAGAAGAGATAAATTCGCCCAGAAGAGGCAGGCCTACATAGCCGGAGAGATATCCGACAACTCAATTGAAGAGGATACATTCATGTACTCTTCTGAGGATGAAGCTGCATTCGTAGCTGTTGAAGTCGGAGAGAAGGTTCCTGAGGAATCAGCTGAACAGTGTCTGATGGCCGGAGAAGAGGCTGAGGTAAATTCTAAACTTAATATAACATCCTCTTCACACAACACACACGACACTTGCTCGGTCTTGGATGACCCTTTGGACATAGTACAAGCATATGACGACTGCTAGAGGAACAAATTCGGTGAGCGAGAGAGTTCAGCGAGAACCATCCGAGAACTAGAACAGTAAAGGCCGAGAATCGAGACTTTCTTCGATTGTCGGGTCTCTACTGAGTCAGTGGATCTAGTTGCGAGACTCAAGGAAGAGATCGAATCTCTTATGACTAAGTCTCAGCTTCAAGAGACTCAGATCTCAAGTCCGACCAAGGACAATTTGGAGAAAGAGACTGAAATAGCCCAACTCAGTCAGAAACTCTCAGACGTACAGAAGGACTATGATTCTCTCAGGAGAAGTGATGAGGTCTGGAGAGAACTGATGACTGAACAATACCTAGGAGCTAAGGAGAAACTCGAAAGCATGCTCAGGGCACAACGGCCAACTGCTGTGAAAGAAGGCCTTGGCTATATATACCCACGAAGCTTCTACATCCAAAAGCTCAGCAACACTGGCTGATAGGTTCGTCAGAGGAAAGGTGCAAGCTGCTGACACCACACCTCAGGCGAAGAACAAACAGAAAGTAATCGCACCTCAGCCGAGCAGCAACAAACAACTAACCAAAGGTTCCAGCCCCAGGACACCGAGATCGAACTTAGGGGGAACCAAGAAGGTCAGATGGGCAGAACAGTACAAGGAGCCACTGTATGAGCACCCGGCTCAGTACGGCTCGTACTACTATGAGCCCAGGGTCAGGAGAAGCGCAAAGACTCAGAAGAAGAAAGCGCCTGAACCCAAAATCATCAGCAGAAAGTCAGTATCTCCAAGTCCTGTGGAGAAGAAAGCTGACAAGGTTCAGAAGAAGAAGTCTCAGACTTCTAAGGTTCCGAGACGATTTGGGTTCCGAAATCACCCACTAACCCAGTAAGGACCCAACTGAACCAAAGGGTACCTAAAGATGCTTCTGTTTTGCAGGTGCATAAGGACCCATGGATAGTGGACAGCGGCTGCTCAAGACACATGACATATCAGAAGAGCCTGCTGACCAACTATGTACAAGAAGATGGTCCCAGAATTGAGTTTGGAGACAATTCTAAAGGCTACACAAGGGGATACGGAACGTTGAACATTGGGGACCGCTTCGGTTCAAGAGTAACATATGTTGAAGGACTTCAACATAATCTCCTTTTCGTCGATCAATTTCGTGATAATCTTAACAGAGTTATCTTTGATTGGTTTTACGTGATGTTGTTGATAAATCTACGGGGAAAACGGTGTTATCGGGATCGCGGAGGAAAAACATCTATGTTGCGGGCCTGGAAAACCGCGAGAACCTGAGGCTTGCTTACTAGCACATACAAAAACTGGTGACAAGTCAGGATGGCTATGGCACAAGAGACTCAGCCACCTGAACTTCAAGACCATGAACAAGCTAGCCAAGAACTCCAAAGTCAGAGGACTGCCCAACGAATCGTTCGTTAAAGACATAAATTGTGAAGCATGTCTGAAGGGAAAACAAACAAAGAGTAGCAATCCACCTATTCCGTCACCTTCCACTGATGGAATCATTCAGCTGCTGCACATGGACCTATTCGGGCCAGTCTCTCTAGTGACTATAAGAGGCAAGAAGTATGCCCTCGTCGTTATTGACGACTACTCGAGGTATACTTGGGTTATCTTCATCGCCAATAATTCTGATGTTCAAACTGAGTTGCCCAATCTGCTGAAGAAGCTCAGTGTGGAAAAGGACATCAAGATTCAAAGAATTCGCTCGGACAGAGGAACGAGTTTCTAAACTCAGTAGTTAAGACATCTTTGCGATAAAGAGGGAATTAAACACGAGACATCAGCTGCTCGCACCCCTCAGCAGAACGGACTTGTTGAACGAAAGAACAGAACACTCAAAGAAGCAGCAAGAACGCTCCTCGCAGATTCTGGACTACCCTCAAAGTTCCGGGGCGATGCTTGCCGACACCGCTTTGTTACACTCGGAATCGCTCGCTACTCACTCGGCAACACATGAAGACACCATATGAACTATGGAAAGGGAGAATTCCTTCTATTTCTCATTTTCATATTTTAGGTGTCCTTGCTTTATCCATAATAATGGGAAAGATCGGTGAAGGTCTTTGATAGCAAATCGATCAAGGAGTTTTCTTAGGATACTCTCGAGTCGGTAAAGCCTTCGAGTCTTTAACTATCGGACTCTTTGTGTGGAGGAAAGCCCTCATGTTGTTTTTGATGAATTTGTTGCGAGAACGGGGAAGATACACGGTTAAATGCGATGATGTCGGCAGCAAGCTACGGGATCTCGAACTTACTCGATAAAGGCGAAAAGATCCAAAGCATTGTTGGGATGATGAGTCGAGAAAATGAACAAACTCGGACTCAACCAACGATCGGCGTAGTCGACCTAGTTGATTCTCCCGAAGCGGAATCAACAACGGGTAACATCGGTCGATGAGGAAGCCCAGTGGTAACCGAGACCTCTACCGAGAATATGAACTCGGGGGGAACGATTAATGTTCCCGAGCTAAATGCCCCGAACACGGAAACTCCGTGGATCCTAACCTTCTTGCGAAATATTGCAATCTCGGAAACGGTACTACTCGAAATACCTAACACTCCTACCGATTCTGCGAAGTTGTATCGGAAGAAGAAGCCCGGACTCGAGACGATCATGGCTAGATGCTCATTCTTCGGATCTTATCATTGGAGATCCATCGGCAACGATAAGAACAAGATCTAGATTTAATCAAGGCGAAAGCTCACTATTTTCCTGTTTCTTATCTACAGAAGAACCTCAGACGATAGAGGACGCACTTAATGATCTTGGCCCGGATCATCGCCATGCAAGAAGAGCTGAACCAGTTCGTTCGAAACGAAGTTTGGGAGCTTGTAGACAGACCTAGACATCAGCATGTCATTGGTACCAAATGGGTCTTCAAAAACAAGCGAGATGAAAACAACGTCATTGTCAGAAATAAAGCACGACTAGTTGCAAAGGGATATAGTCAGGCAGAAGGAATTGACTTTGATGAAACATTCGCTGCAGTCGCTAGATTGGAAGCCATTCGTCTATTCCTAGCTTATGCAACACATCAAGGCTTCAAAGTCTATCAGATGGATGTAAAGTCAGCTTTTCTGAACGGCGTACTGAAGGAAGAAGTCTACATGGAACAACCGCCCGGCTTTCAGTAGGGACATCAGGTGTACAGACTTAGGAAAGCTCTGTATGGGTTAAAACAAGCACCCATGGCTTGGTATGATAACCTATCAGACTTTCTACTTCATAAAGGTTTTCAGAAGGGGAAGTAGATCGCACCCTATTCAACATAAAGTCAGGAGATGACATCCTACTGGTGCAAATCTACGTGGACGACATCATTTTCGGCTGTAGAAACGAGATCATATGTCAGCAGTTCGAGAAGATGATGAAAGAGAAATTCGAGATGTCCATGATGGGAGAGATGAATTATTTCCTTGGATTTCAAGTGAAGCAATCACCTGAAGGAATCTTCATCAAGCAAGCCAAATACACTCGAGACCTTCTCAAAAGATTCGGCTGCGACTCCAGCAAGCCAGTCAAAATCCCCATGAATACGAATTTTAAAATCGACCTAGACAAAGAGAGAGCTTCTGTTAACTCTACTGATTATAGAGCTATTATTGGTTCTTTATTATATTTAACGGCTAGCCGACCGACATAACTTATCTTTGTAGGTGTATGCGCAAGATTTCAAGCGGATCCCAAGCGAAGTCATCTCGACTCGGCTAAAAAGATTCCGCGCTATCTCGAGAGGAACACCGATCTTTGGGTTATGGTATCCTGGCGATGATAATCTAATACCGACGGAGTTATTCGATGCCGATTATACGGGATGCAGGATAGATCGTAAGTCAACTTCCGGAACGTGTCAGTTCCTAGGCAGCAAGCTGATATCTTGGTTCTCAAAGAAACAAAGCACTCGCAGCAACGTCCACTACCGAAGCCGAGTACATGGCTCTTTGGAAGTTCTTTGTGCCCCAGATCCTTTGGCTTCGACAACAACTGAGAGATTATAGTATCATTCAGAATGAAGTGCCCATCTACTGTGACTCCACAAGTGCTATTGCCATAACTCAGAACCCAGTTCTACATACGAGATGCAAGCACGTGGATATCCGACACCACTTCATCAGAGACCATGTCGAGAAGAAGGATATCAGAATGGAGAAGATCCATCCCGACAAACAAAGGGGCGGACATACCGACCAAACCACTAGCTGAGAACAGATTCAGAGAATTATCAGTTGAGCTAGGTCTACTGGATCCTACTGAAATGCATCAGTAGAAGACAACTACTGATAGCAGTCCGTGGAGAATTGGAAATATTTGGTATCAGTAGATAGAACCAGTACGACAAGTCAGTAGACTCCGTACAGTGATTCAGTGGGAAGAAACACACTGTACACAGCAAGGGGGAACGTGCTTATCAGTACATCAATCATCCTCCTGCGATATAACGGTAACGAGCTGATCAAAAGTTCAGCTAAAGAGGTTTGCGTAGTATCATATACTTAATTTCTTTTCAGAAGCATGTCTACATTTACTATATCAGTCGCACGCAGTCAGTAGTTAATGTGCATTTATCTCCCGCCATTAATAAATTTAAGGAAAGGTCAGTAGGAAACCTTTTCATTCGCATAAACTGAGTAATTAATGCTGTCTGTCGCGCATTTAATGCATGTCTTCTCACTTACCTTTATTACGTAAGTCTATGTTTGAGGCGGCTTTTGTAATCATTCCTTTTATAACATTTAACCTCAGCCGTCTATAGATTTGAAAGATTAAATTAGGATCGTTGGATCTAAACTTATAATCAGTCAGATATATAAATCTTTCATCTTCTATCTTCCTCCTCACTTTTCGCCATTTTCAACTTTAGAGCTATTTTCATCGTTCAGTTTCTTTCTCAAAAATCATCCTAACTGTCTCGCTTTTGCATCTCTCAAAACTCTTTAGTACTCGGTAATGTATTGAAACCTGCTGAATACTTACTAACTTACTCTATTTTCAAGTGCTAACAAGTTATTTTGCAGATTTAAATGGCGACATCTCAAGTTCCTGAGAATATAGAGGAGATAATGGCATCCAGGATTCAGTTTGAACCAACTATGGCCTTCCGACAAGTTGATATCTCTTTCTTGGAACCCGTGTTTGATGCTCTGGAGCGCTCTGGTCTTCAGAAGCTGGTGACGAAGCACCCGAGATCTTATCTACCAAGGCAAGTGGTAGAAGTTTATTACAACTGGAGGTCACTCGCGTCTGGAGGCGAGGAATCTTCCTTCGTCTATATGAAGGAAGTAGATCAGAACTGTTGGGATACTACTCAGAGAGTCTTCAACGTCAGGGACATTCTGGTGCTGTCGTTTGATCTTCCAGACTACGGTATTTCCCCTATCGGTTACAAGGAGAAGGTGATAAATGCATATCTTCGTAAGTTCTGCGGACGCTCTGACATATCATTCAAGTCAGCTCTGCAGAAGAACCTTCTGCTCCCCCAATACAGAGGACTAGCCTACATAGTCTCTCATATCCTATAGAGCTCAGCTGGATCATATGATCAATTATCCAAGCCAAGGATTCAGCTGATGATGGCAATAGATGATGGAGTTGAAGTGAACGGGGCCGACTATTATATCTCGGAGATGAAGGCCCAAGCCCAGAAGTTCACTACCCTACCCACTGGAGAGAGGAAGTTAGCCAGTGTAGGAAAGTTACTCTATGGGACTAAGATGTCAGTCTCATAGAAAACTCTGTTCAGAGGCACTCGTCGTTTGCTGATTCTAAGCTCTTCGATGTAAAGCTGATAAAGTTCAAGAGTAAAGCAGCGACTGAGAAGTCTATCGGTAAGGGGCCACCTGAGCCGAAGAGAGCAGCATCCGCTCTGCCCTCACATACCGAAGTGCCTAAGAAGAGGCGATCGCTAAGACCGGCACCAGTGAGGTCTCAGTGCACCGGCCCCTCTGTTATTGAACCCACTCCTCCTCCTATTCAAGAAGAGCGGTTTTAGATTACGATCATCGGCATTGAGGGTGCGACCCTTAAAGATAAAGTCCAGGTAATTAGCTCGAGGAGACACGGTCGGACGTCGGGGAACCGGACCGAGGAGACCGCTCCGAGTGGACGGACTATTCACACCACTCGTCTTCGTGCCACATCCCGGAAGTACACGATCATATTCCCGAGATCGCTGGGCACTCGAGACTTAGTCGACATAGCCATCGGGGCTAGGGTTCAAATGCTTCTTAGATTTACGAGTTGGGATATTCTAGAAGACATAATCAAAACCCACTCGATCATCTACTTGCTCGATGAGGAGCGAGGCTACAAGAAGTAATAGGGTACGGAGAACCACGTGACTTAGCTACTCTTGAAGATCTCGGAGCCGCAATGCTTTACCTTCTAAGCTTGCGAGAGTCGATCCCACGGTAACACTCCTCCGCCCCCATCTCCTCCTGGCGATAAGAAAGACGGTGATAAAGATAATGATAACAATCGGAGGAAGGATCAGACACCCAATGATACTGAGTGGGAGGCTGCTGAGAGGTTCAACTCCCCGTGAGAAGAGCAAATCACCACTTCCCGATACATCGGGTGATGCTCAAGGTGCTCCGGAGTGCAGTAGAGGGAGCAGCTCCTCACGTTTTACGAGCAGAGGCACGGAACCGGCTCGTACCGGATACAACCTATCGGTTCCGTGTCCTCGAAGTCCGTAAATAAAGCCATTCGACGCCAAGGAGAGAAAAACCGACTTTTGGCTAAGGACGTCCATCCGAAGTGGACAAAGTATACTAAGGCTCGGACACGAGCTTAGACGGAATAGCCGCCGGCATCTCAAAGACTCCGGTACCTACTCCTCAACCCAACCTTCGGGGAGATTATTGAGGCGGCCTTAGCGGCTCGAGAAAGTCGATCTAGAAGCTCGAGTCGTAGTTGCTCGAGAATCGCGAGAAGATATTTTCGTAGCAGTGACTCAAGCTCTTACAACCGTTAAGCTCGAAATCGATGAAAGGAATAAGATTGCCACCTCTAGCCTTCGGAAATCTATTACCCAACGAGCAGAGGCTGCGAAACTTATTCGTAAAAGAAATGACAGAATCGCAGGATCAGGCTCTGCTGAAACTCCGTCTGGAGTCAGTTGCTCAGCTTAAAACATCAAGAGTTGATCAGGAAAAAGACTGGGAATTATATTGCGATCTCGTCAAGGACTTCGAATCCACAGCAACTCGGATTAAGGATTCGATCCACACTTGTGGAAAGAGACATTCAAGCCATCCGCACCCAACTCTCTAAGGCAGATGATGCCAAAAAGGGGGAAGGTATTATGAAGGATGAACCTGATACGGATATGGCTGATGTCCAAATAGTAGAGGGTGGTCAGGAGGAAGGACCCTCTAATGCTCAGACTCAGGGGGAAGGTATTCAGGCAGAACAACCCTCGACTGCTAATGCTCAAGATACTTCAGGGGTTCTGCTACTTGAATTTCCTCTAGAACCTACCCCCATCTCATCTTCTGTTGCCCACATAGAAGATGTTGCTCACTTCATTGAGCAAGAGTCTGAAGGAGAACAGGCTCCTCCGTAGAGGCCGGGGAAGGAGACTACTACTGCTATTACTCCTCCTTCCTCCCCGGTCCGAAAATTCAAATCTAAAGCGGAACAAGAAGCCTTTGACCTCCGCGTAGCCCAACAACTACAAGACAAGCTGGACCATGAGCGACAGCTGGAAGAAGCTCAACTTGCTAAAAAGCCTAAGGGCAAAGTTGTTAAGGGCAGAGGTAAGAAGAAGCAAGAGTCTGTGGAAGAAGAAAAGAAAAAGGCTCAGGAGGAGTTCGCAGAAACTCTTTCTACTACAGGTCAAGCTACTGCTCAGAGTCACTATCAGACTCATTTTACACCTGAGCAAGAAGCTGAAGATAGAGCCACGTGGGAAGCCACGCTGCGAGGCCTTAACCTGAGGAAAGGAGATTGTAGGGCAGCGGCTCTTCGAGAGAAGAAGAGAATGGCTGATATGGCTAAGATGATGAGCCTATCTCAAAAGCTAGCAGCTGATCCCAGAAGACAAATCCCACGAGGATCAAGGAAAAGAGCGCCTCATGTCAAAAAGGACCTTGTGCTTCATGTTGATAAATGGGTTCCTGCTCTGGTTAATGATCAATGGGAAGAGCTCAAAGATGAATTTATCAAAGGCTACTACGTATGGAAATTCTATCCAAGTGAGCAAACTATCGAACAAGCCTTTGACGAGTTTTTGTTCAATTATAACTCTGAGCTGAGGGAACAACTTCTGGAGATTATGAAGAGAGAGAACATTCATTTCAGAGCTCCGGCTTTCAGGCGCATCCCACCTCCTAGAACTACGCGCGAAATTCTGTGTACAAAGGAAATAGAGGATAAAGTCAGAACTGCAGCTTATCGCTTCGACCTGAGTGTCGACTTAGCTGAAGACGACGAGGATGTCCAGACACTGAGGAAGAGAATCTACCTATACTATGGTCTGCAACCTCTTGTCGACAGATCTGCTGATTTCAAGAAGCGCACTCAAGGCTTCAGGCGTCAGTAGTGTTTTCTCTTCTCTACTCTTTTGTAATAGTGATAGGAACCTGTAATTTCTTGATCATATATGCTATCGTTCCTATTGCTTGATAGACAATTACTCATTGTCTTACAGCATTTTGTTTTGTGTTTTCACAACTGATCACTAAGTGATCTGACACACACTCACAATCAGTTTCTTTGATTTTGCCTATCTCTCACCTGCTGATGTTTTGAAGTCATCATATCAGTGTGTTTTCCTCAGATAGATTAAGGAGGAAATTGTTGTTAGTAGGTTAGCATTTCTTATAAGATGTTTAGAGTTTAGAAGTAGAGGTTTTAGCATCATCAATTAGGGGAAATTGTTGGATATGAGTCGAGTAGATGATACTCATTTGTTCGTGGTTAAAAGAAAATTGGGGAAATCATAGTAGTACTATGGAATTGAAGATCCCAAAACCGAGCGATATCGGTAGTTCAAGTGTGTTATTAGGATTAGCTGATGTATAGGTTAGACTTGTTGTAATCGTTTTTATATTCTTGTCTAAGTCCTGTACGGGGTAATTGTTGAACCGATCTTACGCCGAAGATACTTTTCGGAACCCCACGTCATCGGTGTAATCGCTTGCGTTCTTCGATCATCGGTGAGTAGACCTCGGTAGAAGCCAATCCAAGCGTTGATAAGTCATCGCCAGAAGAACTCATGCAAGCCCGGTACCTTCGTTAGCGCACTGACTTACTCGGAAGTTACATTCCTTGTCGGCCGACTCGGTCGAACAAGACAGAGACTTTGCGCCATCGTATCCGACGTAAAAGCGACCCAGCTACTTAAGTCTTTTCGAAAGTTCAGTAGAAGATCATACGAGGTTGTTTGAACGGTCAACTCTGACATTCTCACCAACCACAAACCTCGACCAATGAGAAGCCGACAACGCCTTACTTGCTCCAAACAGTAAAGCTGCTCTCATGTACGGTAATTAAGCGCCTGCTTGCAACAAGTTCGAATTAATGGCCGTTTTCTTTGGAAGCTTGTGACACGTGGCATCGTCGTCTCCAACGGACATATGCCATAGCTCACAGCTATAAATAGAGAAGATTTCGAAGCTCCACAAGAGCGCAAAGCACGAAATTAAAAAGGGAAATTGCTCAAGCTCTCAAACACTCTAGCAACTCAATCAGAATATCCAGCGAAGAATCTGCATTTACTAGAATATTTTTGTGGTTCTTCTCTCAGAGTCTTTAGATCCCTTTCTTCTCTACCTAAGCTCATTGTCGATTTATAGCTTAGATTCGAAGGAGTTCATTCTTAGTGAAGCTGTTCTTATTGTAAGAACTCCTTCATTAGTTGGAGAACTGTTTTCACCCCTTTCGAACTTAGGTTTGAATTGTAAAGTCGCTAAGGACTATAACTTAGAACGATCGCATCCGTGCACGTTTCCTTGCTCGAGACTTGCTCGGACTAATCAACAAGTTATCCTGCTCGTTCGGGGACCGTGGACGTAGGATCTTGCGTATCCGAACCACGTTAAACTGCTTGTGTTCTTTACTGTTTTATTGCATACAAACCTTTGAAAATCATAAGTTTGCATAAAACGTATTTCTAAAATCGCACAACTAAAAGAATTCAATCTGCGAAAACACGTTTTCAAAAAGAGACAAACTCCGGGCCCCACACTTATCCGCACGCTTAAGTCTCCGACTGAGTTTGGGAAATGCTTGACAAAAGTCAGTAGGAGAGCTCAGCACCTGACTCACTCTGCCCCGTGATCGAAGGTTTATTTGGCACTGTTCATCAGTTGCAACCAACAGCTTCAGCTGACCTTCACCGAGAAAAAGAAACGGTACTCAGGTGTATTCACCCCCCCCTCTACACCTGATATTTGTCTCCGGACCAACAAGTACTCCGAGTAACTGCACAATCTGTTAACACAGCGCCTGACACTGTTCGACGTGGTGGGAGGGTGATATTTCCACCTGATCGGTATATGTTCACTGGGTAGACGTTTGATCATCTCCCGGTAGATGAACAAGATACCGTGGATCCCTGGACTTACAACGAAGCAGTGGGAGATGTAGATGAAGATTCATGGAGAATCACCATGGACTCGGAATTTGAGTCCATAACTGATATGGATGTATACGAGATCACTGAACTACCTGAGGGCTGCAATGCTATTGGTAGTAAGTGGGTATACAAGAGAAAGAGAGAGGACCGTATGGAGAGATAATGGCGTTTAAGGCCAGGCTAGTGGCGAAGGGTTTTACCCAGAAAGAAGGTATCGATTACGAAGAGACCTTCTCGCCTGATCAAGTCCATTCGGATTCTCCTTGCCATAGCAGCTCACATGAACCTAGAGATCTGGCAAATGTATGTCAAAACCGCATTCCTAAACGGTCACTTTGAAGAAAGGTAGAGACATCTACATGAAACAGTCAGATGGTTATGTGAAGAAGGGCGAAGAGCATCTAGTTTGGAAGCTTAAGAAGTCTATTCATGGACTTAAGCAAGCTTTCCGATTATGGCACCAGCGTTTTCGACGAGGTAGTCAAATCCTATGAATTTGTATCATGTCCTAACAAGGTGTGTGTACCATATTTGTGTTAACAGATCAGTGGTGTTTCTTGCATTTTACGTAGATCACATCCTTCTCATTGGCAACAATGTTGAAGTGTTATCAGACGTAAAGACGTGGTTATCCGAGTAGTTTCAAATGAAGGACTTAAGTGAAGCTGCTTACATCCTTGGGATCAAGGTTATCCGAGATCGCCAGAAAATGATGTTAAGCTTGTCATAAGTGTCCTACATTGATATTGTTATTGCTCGTTTTAGCATGCAAAAAGCCAAGAGAGGCTCAGTACCTTTCAGACATGGCATTTTTCTATCCAAGAATCAGTGCCCTAAAATGCCTGAAGAGATAGAAAGTATGAGGCTAGTACCATATGCTTCCGCTCTCGGTAGTCTCATGTATGCGATGCTTTGTACGAGAGCAGATATCTCATATGCTGTAGGCATGGTCTCAAGATATCAGTCTAACCCTGGAAAGGAACACTGGACTGCGGTCAAGCATATTCTCAAGTAACTTAAACGGACTAGAGATTATAGGCTTGTTTACAAGTCAGACAGTCTAGTGTCTTTGGGTTATACAGAATCGAATTTCTAGGCTGATAGACACGAGAAGAAGTCTACCTCGGGTTATGTGTTTACCTTGGGAGGTGGAGCCATTTCATGGAGGAGTGCAAAGCAGAAATGCATTGCGGACTCAACCATGGAAGCAGAGTATGTGGCTGCTTCAGAAGCTTCGAAAGAGGCAGTTTGGCTCAAGAATTTCCTCCTGGATCTTGATATTGTTCAGAATTTGCCTAAGGCGATCACGATTTATTGTGATAATGCGGGTGCAGTAAAAAATTCTAAGGAACCTAGATCTCAAAAGGCGTTTAAACATATAGACAGGAAATACCACATTATACGAGTATTCGTAAATTAAGGCGACGTGATGATTGACAAAATCGGAACTGAAGTCAACCTAGCTAATCCTTTCACAAAGAGCTTATCACTCCCGGCTTACGAGAAGCATGTTCGTGGCTTAGGAGTGGTAAAGATGCCCCACTTAGGACTAAATAAACTTTTGTATAAGTGGGAGAAGATGCAGTGATAGATATGATAGATAGCTGAGAGATAGTTGAGTACTAGTTTGTACCTAAAACTGACACATTGTATACTAAAAGTTTACTTTAGTATAAGTGGGAGAATTGTTGGGATTTTGTATACTGGAAGCAAATTTTATGCTTGTATACAATGTGTTTTGTCCCTACCACTATTTTATTCTCCTATCTGATAAATATATATATATTTGCACATGTTATCCTTTATCTTGTATAAAAGTTAAATTTGTGTGGTGTATCGGGTATCACAGAAGACAACACAAATTGGTTGAACTGACAAGATATAAACAGTTATCACAGCTGAGACAACTTCAGGATAAGTTGTCGGTTTAAGCTGCAGTTTAGATAAGAAGTGGCTTGTCTTAGTTTGCTTGTCTTTTCTTGGTACACTCGAAGGTGGTGTATTGACGGATCACGATGAGATGTGTTCTCATAACGCGACCGTAGTGGAGAACCAAGATCTCGGTGACTTAGCTGGTCTTAAGCTTGGTAAGACTTCAGCTGAGTGCATTTGGCTATCTATCACTTTGACCTACTATGGTGAACGTCATCGCGACCGAATCTACGTATCTTGGGTCCTAGTAGTCATTTGTGGCTCAGGCTGGTTGTCTGTATCTTGCAACCGTATCCTAATAAAATGAGTTGATAATATCCCCTGAGAAACTCGAAAGGATTAGCACACTAAACCCGGCCGGTTGATTAAGTTCGGAGTGTGTTAATAAGGTCGAGTGGTACTACTCAGGAATATAAGATGTTAATTAATTTAAGCTGTCAGTGAGCTTAATTAATTAACGGATATTTCTATCTTAAATATGGAGATCGATTAAGTATAAAATACAAGCCCATGCTCAAGTTGGGATAAAGGGGTAAGTCAGCACGGATTCTCTAGTGGAATGAATCTGTGTTTATTAATTAATTTTGCTCTAGGCTTATTTTTTGTATTAGATCCCTGATCTGGCCCAATTAGTTGCCTAGTTATTTATTGTCTCTCAGAAATCATTATTAATGGATTAATGTATTTTTACATTATTTAATAATGTTATTTATATGGAATTAATTGGCTGGGCCAATTAATTGATAAATATTAGTAGCCCAGTGGATTAATTAATTATATTATGGGCTAATTATGTGGAAGCCCATTAGAAATATAATTAAATTAATGGGCTATAAATATATTAATATTATATTGGCTTTTGAAGCCTATATATATTAGTATTCTGTTCAGAAACAGAATACACATATTCACAAATTAAATGACGTCATGCGTGAATTGTAGAGAGACGGTAATCTTATTTTCTCCAGTTCTCTGACCACCCAGAGGAAGAAAAAGGTCGGGACACAGATCAGAAGATCTGACAAACGAGCAACAATCAGAGCTGCGACAACATACGAAGGAGGAAGGTATCGTTCCTAACCCTAATATTTCCTTCAGATATTTGGGGCGGATATAATGTTGAATCCATTAAGACCATCATTGATGTCAGCAAGTTTTGATGTCTTTCTGCTAACTCCTCAGTTTCAATGGTACTTCAGAAGCCCACAAGTAGAGAAAAAAAAATTCTCATAAAAACTCATAATTCGTCAAGAAACAAACCGTGGAAACCATCCATTACATAATTATACATAATTTTCAAAGGGTAGCCATTAACTACATATTAGCATGTCCTCTCATTCTTCAATGATTTTTAATTATAAAAATCATTGATGAATGAGGACATGGTGCATAATCCAAAATCCAACAACAAAAATTGTGGTTTTTAATTATAAAAATCATTGTTGAATGAGGAGATGGTGTATAATCCAAAATCCAACAACAAAAATTGTGGTATCCGACAAAATGTGTTAGTCTCTAATTAAAACCTAACTTATCCCTAATTAAAACCTATTTTACCTAAAGCAAAAATATTAGCTTAAAGAAATGGAACAATTTTCACTTAATATTTCTATTACCATGTCCAAACAAGTGAAACGCAAAAATATGATCCGAAGAAAGTAGTGGGTGCAGTTATCCACATAAATACGCTGATCATCTTGAATTGGCGCCGTCACGAGAGCAGAGAAGAAAGGGTCCGGGAAAGAGATGGACTACCTCCGTCGCGGGTCGCGGAAGAAAGGGGTCGGGTGGGAGGGAGAAGTTATAGGTCAAATTGATGTAAAATAGTCCCCATCAGATTGAATTAATTAAATGAAAAAAGACAAATTGATATAAAATCTTAATTTTTTTTAACTATTAAATTAAATTGATTATAAAAAGAGACAAATTAATGTAAAATAGTCCCGCTAGATTGAATTTTGGTCGAACTTGATTCTTAATTCTATTTTATTGGTCAAATTGGTTCCCAAATAATACAAAAAGATTAGTCAACGAAGATTTGTTTCGGCCGAATAGGTCCTCAAACTTTTGCGGCCAGTCTTAATTTTAAATAATATTTTTTCAAGAATTTTTTTAGCAAAATCTGCCAATTTTTTAAATAATTTTCGGAATAATATTACGTAATAATTCTGTTTCGGAATACTATTAAAAAAAATTCCTGAAAAAGTTATTTTAGAGAAAATATTATAAATATCTGAAAATAAAAGGCATGATAATTATTTACAAAAAATAAAAGGCATAGTTTGAGGATTATATTGGCTAATTTGTCTATTTAAGTTATAGCACATAATGAAAATTACCAAAAATCTTAAATCTATTTTGGGATTATATTGGCCAATTTTACTAATAATAATCCATACAAAAAAATTAATCAATACCAATGATATTCTAGTCTAGGGTTGTACTGTACATATATTAGCTCTAACACTAAACTCGTAAGACCCCGCATTTGGTCTCCAATTCGTCTTCCAAAATGGGATAGTTGAATCACAGCAATCATGTCTAAGAAGAGAGGTTTTTCATATAACTTGAAACTCGATGGTCGACTGCTATAATTTCGTGAGCAGAAATTGAAAGAGTTTTTTATAGTTGAAATAAATAATTGGGCCAAAATAAAGAGCCTAGTACATCAAAAGTAACCGGTTAAAGGGCCAAAAATATGATTAAAATCTTGAAACCCCGTAAAGGGCAGCTCCTGCTGCGCGTGCATCTTCTGTTGTTGCGCTTGGGCTTGGCCGTGAAAATCAGGTGAGCGCTGATGTCCTTGCTCCTCTTGATCGTGGTGATTGACTGTGAAAATGAGCTTCTGACTTAACAGTAGAATTAATCAGACCTTAATTGGCGAATGAAGAGACAAAGGCTCTAGGCTTGAGGAGCGAGAGTATTAGATCTTAATTGAAGGTGAGTCGGCGTTGGAAGTTACTAGAGTTCGCGCCGTCAAATTCTTGTTGATTACACAAGCTGCTATTACGGTTGGCAAGCTGCTATTACGAGTTGGAAAGACAAAAAAAAAAGAGTTGGAAAAACGAAAACGGAACATAACGTTTAAAAAAATCTTCGTCGAGTCGAGGAAAAACCTCGTCCGCAAGACGAAATACGCCCGATAGTGCTCTCGATTTCCGGCGTATCGTCCCCAAAGATAAAACGACGACGTCTCAAAGTAAACAAGCACCACGAGCTACGAGCTCCGGCGACCCGGACTTCCAGGCGAGGACTAGAGCTTCCGGACAACTTAGAACTAAGATGTGTATGCGAGAGAGAATTGTTGATGCGGGTGTGTTGAAATGCAAGTGAAGCTTGCCTATTTATAGGCATCTTCCGCCTAGGTGAAAGGTTGTTGGAGTTGTCAATTAAGGCGGGTGGACGTGGGAAAGGAAATTGCGAGAGGTGGAGACTTCCCAATAGTCTCATTCCAGAAATTTCCAAAAATAGACACTCTGGTGCAGGAGGAGCACTGCACCACGAGCTGGGCCAGCACTACAAGCAGCCCACAAAATCCATTAGCTAGCCCAACGGACAAGCCCACCGACCACCTAGAGGACCAATTGCCAAGATCCAAGTCCAAGTCCACGGACACAGAGACCGAACCAAAGCCGGAACTGGGATTGGGGCCAGGGCCGAGCACAGGCGCGGTGTGGCACGCCCCGCCGCGTTTGAGGTAGTCGACGAAAAGGCTCGCGCGTATGAGCATTTGTGGCTCAAGCCCATCACATGTGACTTTGTTATCTCCTACAAAGTGGTAAAGTCTTAAGTACCACAAAAATCATTGTTCATTAATCAATGTGGGACATTGATTAATGTGTTAATTCTCCAGAACCCGAATAAGGTAAGTTACTCCACTTAAGGTAACGTTTTAGTTCTGTCCCTCAAAATTCGAGCCACTATTTCTCACTCACCAAAAATTGAAATCGAGAAATTAAGCACACCATAATTATCTACTCGAAACGCAGATCGACACCATATATTTTAATTCACAAATCGGATATGTATCGAGGATCGAAAATGATATCAAAACGGGCCGCATTTTACCTAAGTCAAATTAACATAAATGCTAATATGATTTCCATAATAACCAATTTATACATAGCTCTCGAGCATACCGGCGGACACACAGCTCTGTCCTCAAGAGACAATAAAGCATCGGGGTAGGTGGCTTGTGATCTTGAACCTTCCTTAGTCAGCACTATCGAGCATACCGGCGGACTAGTGGACACGTGACCTTGAACTATTCCTCCATAGTGTATACTTAGACAATAACACTAATGCTATGGAGTCTCAACCTCGTCCGTTCTCACGTTTGTGTCCTTTACAGGTCATGGACAACTTCTTTGGATTCATAAGTGTCATATAGAAGCGGCCCTTACTTCTCACTTACATAGGTGATTTTTACTCGAGTATCCTGACATACTCTATGTTGGTCCCGAGAGCACGTTCAGGTGTAGAGGGGGGGGAGGGTGAATACACCTGAAATCGATTTTCTCAACTTAAACACGAACAGTCCTTTTCAGGATGATGTCGTACTGAATGGATTCAGCAGACCAGATAGCTGTTCTGAATCGTGTTGGCAGAGTGACTGACTCTACTGAGACCTGCTAGCTGACTGAGTGTGAGAATTCAGTATCTTGCAGATAGAGTTCAGTGGTGCGGAATAGTGTAGGCCCAATTCAGTTGAGTTGAAAATCGTTTTTTAATAAAACAGTTTCAGTAGATTAGTGCAATCTCTTAAGTTTACTGAAACTCAGTTGAATGATTTAAAGATAGTTTTCAGTATGAACAGTAAATTAATGCAACAGTAAACAGGGAACACGAACACGAGACACAAAGATTTTTAAAGTGGTTCGGACACAAGAATCCTACGTCCACTGTCCCAAAAGTTCAGAAGGCTATTTATTATACTGAGGTAGTCTCAGTCGGCTTGTATGCTGGACAAAACCGAGTCTTGGAATTTATACTGAGCAAGTCTCAGTTTACACGGTTATCAAACTAAGTGTTTGAAAAACTCTCCAACTGTGAAGGAGTCCTTTTACAATAAGGATCAGTTCAATGATGAACTCCTTCGTCTAAGCTATGGATATATTCTTTTGAGCTTAGGTTAGAGGGATAAGGAACGAGAAATTAGCTTCTAGAATGACGAACAGCTGAATATAGCTTTGAGTTCGTGTAATGTCGTTTGGATACTAGAGGCTGTATTGATCGGTTCAGCTTGGTTCCTTAAGAGCTTAGAATGAAGTCTTTCACCGGAGATAGATTCTTCGAACTTCTTGCGGAAGACTTAGGCTTTTCGGATTAGCTCGTTTGAATGCTCTGAGTTCTTGTTCGCTCGTGTTCTCGTTCTTCCATTAGTTCGTAAGCTTCAAATCTCGATTTATCCCTCTATTTATAGAGAAGAGATTAGGATAGATCCGTTGAGATGATGATCCTTTGTCTCTCTCTTTTGGGTAGCTAACGGCTCTTTTGAAGTAGAGTGACAGTATCCTTTCCCTCCTTTTCTGGAAAGTTGTTGACTTGCAGCTTTAGTAGGTGTAGGACAGGTGTCTGCTTGTCATTTGCCAAGGTTCAGAAAGTGGTTGAGACGGAACAAACTTCAAGGCGATCTGAAGCTGACTTCTCTTTTCCTCGTATTTGACTATACTGATTGTCTTTCAAAAGATCTGACAATTCAGAAGACTGTCGGCCGTTCTTGAGTCCGATCTCTCGATTTAGTAGTGAGCTAGCTGCTGAGTTGGCTCTACCGAGGATCAACTCGAGTACGATGAACTACTCTCGCCGAGTTCGGTCCACCGACTCCTTTCGCATATCTTGCTCATGCCGAGTCCAAGATATGCTTGAGTCTTCTACTTCTGGTGATGAGGCTAATAAGCTACTAAACGCCTGAACCAGAGCAGAGGGTCTGCTGAGTCTGAAACCTCGAGAGAAAAAAACAGATTACAATGAAAAGGTTCACCAATCAATATAGGGTTTTGGGATCTTCAAATCTTCAGACTAGTTCAGAGCACAAGGCTACTGAGTATATGTCAGCATAGAAGATAGAATCATTTCCCACTATGTGTAACACTGCTGAGGATAGAATCATCACCCAACAATTTCCCCCTATTTGATGATGCCAAAACCTAACAACATTTATGCAACTTAACACTATAACTTATCAGAAACAGAGCTCCTTACAATGTTACAAGTAGGATCGGTGGAGTTGTTCTTCAAGTTCTAGACTACTGAAGGGATCAGGGCAGAGAAGCAGAATATAGAGACTAAGCATTTCCCCTTGTCTTAACAGCATTTTCCCTTCAAGGAAACAACTAGTCTATCAGAATCTAATCAAAGCAGCTTCTGACAATAAATCAGTCAGTGAGTGTGTGAGTCAGTAATCACTTTAGTGATTCTGAGTGTTAAGCATAAAACAAACACGGCTTATTTAGACAATAAGATATTGTCAAAGCCAAACAGAGATATCATATATAAATAAGGAATTCAGTACAGATACATCTCTGCTAGACTAAAAACACAAGAGAAATAAAGAAGCAGAAAATCATTTGAAATGACCAATCCTGTCTTTGAAGTCTTGAGATGAATCTTCATGAAGGGGCACTCCATACATGCGATAAGTATTCTTCCTCAGCTTCAGTATTTCAGCAAAGTCCGCTGGATCTTCTTCATCGAGAAATTTTGCTTGAGCGACGTCCTTCACTTCTTTCTCAATCACGCCGAAATGAATGGATCCGTCAAGTCTTCGTGGGGGTGGCAGAATTCTAGGATCTGGGACTCTGACTTCGACATTTTCTTTTACAGCTTTCTGCAATCTGGCGTACATGTCTAAGTCAGCAATCATTATATATTCAGTATATGCTTCTACCTTGCGCTTATCGGATCAGAAACTCCAGAAGTAGTTTCTTTTGATGAACTCAATCTTCAGCGCTTCCCATCTTTGTGTGAATTCCACTGGCATCCATTCGTCAGTTCTAGGCCATCTGTAAGTCTTCAGATCCGTAGGCTTTCTGAATTTCCTGTATCTGTAGGGAATGTCAGCCTTTGATGGGATCCTCTGACTTGCTTCCTTTTCTGTTCTCAGCCTGAGGGCTTCAAGATCTTCCATATGTATCCTTTCCCTGGCTGCTTCAATTTGTCTAGCCTCTTCACCTCTGTAGAGATATCTGTCAAGCTGAGCCTAGATTTCTTCCATCTCTCGATCCTGAGCTTCGGAAGTAGTATAGGACGGCTTGTGAGGTGGCTCTTCTTCTGAGTCAGCAGGTGTTGTAGATTTTTCTTTGGTTTTGCCTTGCTGCTCAGTGGATTGTTTTTGGTGTTTCTACTGCTGCTCCTTTTCTTTGTCAGCTTCATCGCTGAGCTTTAGAGTTCTGGGAGGCAGTCGCTGAGTTTTCTTGCTTCCAGATGGAGCTTTTGTTTTGCATTTGGCAGCCTTAAACTTGGGCTTATTTGTTGCTTCAGCTTCAGCAATCTCCCTAGCCAGCTTCTCATCAACGGCTATCTGAGCCTCCTCCTCCGGAGTAATGTATCTCTTTGATCCTTTCTTCTTGGAGGGAGGGGTTGGGAGTTTAAGAGCTTTCTTGCCTTTGCCGGCAACAGGAGGTGGAAGAGGGACTTCTTCCTCTTCTGAGTCCTCCTCATCAGCGTACTCGGCGACTTCTTTGATAATATCAAGAGGAGTCTGCGTCGCCTGAGTAGCTACTTCCTTGGGTCCTGAGCCGCTTGGCCAGTCTCAGTTGATGCTGCAGCTGCAGCTGAGACACCCTGGGCATCGCCAGTTGTAGTAGGTGCAGTAGGGACTGAACTTGTTCCTTCTACTGACCTTTTTCCCTTCAGTATCAGTTCCTTCGATTCCCCCTTAGTGGATTTTACAATTTCAGCTTTTCCTTGCTTAGCCATATTTTTCCCCTTTTTGGCATCAGCAATAAGGATAGGAGGTTGAGCGGATACCTTCTTGTTCAGGCTTGAGTATGAGGCTGACAGTTCATCTAACTTGGAGTGGATCTTGGTCAGCTTCTCATGTAGCTCGTTTTTTTCATTGATCAGCTCAAGCTTGTATTCCTTGTGAGATTGATCGGCTGCAGCCTTGAACTCTTTCAGTTGTTTGTCCACACTCTCTTCAACGGCCTTCTGAATAGATTTATGCCTGAGTTCACTGGCCTGAGAGATTGTGTTGACTGATACAATATGGGATGTTTGGGCGGCCTTGAATTTTTCAAGCATTTTCTCTTGGCCTTCATGAATCAATCTGAGCTGAGCCTCAAAGTCGGCTCTTTGAGTGGCTAGTGCGTCAGTCAGGATCTTAGAGAAGTCAGGGACAGATGCTTCTGAGAGAGTTGTTCTCAGTCCCTGAATCTCGGCAGTTGCGGCCTCAGTGGAATGACGCCATGTTTTGTGCACTGCACAAGCAAGAAGTCTATTCTGAGTGCCTTGGCTTCTGAGTGCTTTAGCCACTGACTTAGATCGTCGGCTTTTGGGGCTGGGCGCTACTTCAAAAGCGGATTCAAGCTAGAGTTGAGAAGGCTCTGTAGGAAGTGAAGTACCAGCCGCCGACTTCCCTGAAGCAAGGATACTGAGTTGAAGTTCAGTAGATGCAGGAGTATCCTTGTTCGGTTGAGTTCCCTCATCAGGCTTCTCGAGGCCTGAATCACGGGGCGGGTCCTGACCATCGAGGTCAGACCCATCAGAAGGAGGTGAAGCTGAGGCTGGCTGACGGTCGTTCAGCATTGCCAGCATGGCAGCCCTTAGATCTTCTAAGGTGCCGAGATCAGCAGGCTCTGAGTAGCCAATCTGTTATCTCAGTCTCAATTCCTCCTCGTGTAGTTGTTCACATGAGTGATGAGCCATGAGTCTCTTCAGATTATGCCACTCCTGGAACCGAAGCAACATGTGGAGCCCGCCTGCCTTGCAATGATGACAAGGTCGGCGTGGCCGGCGATCTCTCGGAATGTGCTCGTAATCTCTCGGGATGCTCTAGATTGAAGAACTGAAGCCTCCATCCCAATTGATTCTTCTTCTGAGGCGGTCTCAGATTCCTCAATCTGAATTGGTGACGCCTGTTTCTCAGCAGAGGGGTGGCTGCTGAGAGGGGGGACATCCAATGGGCTCTCTAGGGCTTGAAAATCTTTGCCCTGGATATCTCCAGCAGGGACCTCTTGGTCTACTGCTTCATCATGTTCAGTGGAGACCACTTTCTCCACTGACTGAGTCTTCTTAGAAGACTCTGTCTCGTCTCTCAGCTGTAGAGGTGGCTGAGTGACGGCTGTCTCTTGTTCAGGTTCATCCTCAGTAGGCGCAACCTCACTGATATTCTTCAGTCTCTTGGTTGGTGCCTTTGGTGAAGTTTGAGGCAAAGACCTTTTCTTCTTGGGGGTGGTCTTCTGAGGAGAACTCTTGGAAGCGGCGGGCCCTGAGCCGATCTGCTGAAGGGCCGCTGCTCTGTTCTAAAATCTGACCTTCTTCACATTGAAGTACTGCTTATCTGAGAAGGTTATAGGTTCAGATTTGCAGTAATCCTCGATCATGACGTAGATCTTCAGTCCGTATAAGAGTTTTCCTTTGGCGCTCAGCCTATGTGATGCTTTGTCGAATTTTGCTGACTGCATCATGAATTCTCTGAGGAAGAACTCTGTCTAGTTGATCTTGGCCCTGTCACAGATGGCCATCATCAGTTGTAGCTTTGGTCTGGACACCTGATCAAAGGATCCTGCTTGACTTGTCAGAAGTTGAGTCACAATATAGGCTAAGGCCCTATACTGAGGCAACATTGTGTTCTTTGGGAACGCGGCTTTGAAGATGGTTGGCTTCCCACAGAAGACGGATAAGTAGTCATCCATCTGATCGTCATGATACCCAACTGTAGATAGGGCTTCGCTCGACAAATCAAAACACCTTTTAAGAGCTTCTCTGATAGATATTTGCTTCACTTCTGAGTATCCTGGAGCGGCATCGCGTAGGAGGTGGGTCATGAATCTGCCTCGTATATCTCCTTCTACGGAATCTGAGTTCAGATAGATCTCAGCCACTTGACGCAGGAGGAAGAAGGTGGGCTTCCTCGTCAGAAATCCTTCGAGGCCGGTTATGCGGAGAGCTTCGAAGATCTCATCCATGAACTCAAGCTCGCAGGCATCAAACTCCATGACTGGCTCGCACCAGACACGGTCCTTTTCCAGAATTTCTTGCATATTAGTAGGAGCTATTACCGAAAGTCCTGCCATTATATATGTAACAAGCAAGTTTATCAGTATCGAGTGAATATAATATGAGAATATAGTGATGCTGAATGGTTATTGCTTGAAAGATATTATACCATACCGCTAGAAAACTTTGAGGATTTTGATAGATATGGAAAAGATTTGCAAGTAGGGTTGCAAGAAAAAGATCTCAAAGATTTCGAAAGGAAAAGATTTGAATCAGATAGCAAATGGCAGTTTCAGGATTTGAGCACATATATATCTTTGGAGAAGATAAACAGTTAATCAATCGATGGTTCAGTTTAAACGTGCTTTTTGAGATGGACGGTCAGGATTGAATGTTATATAATAGGTAATAATCAGTTTTGCCGCCTAAGTCAAAAGCCAGTTGTAACTAGCCTCTAAAGAGTTACTATGATACGACATGCATTAAATGCGTGGCAGAGTTCAACATGCTTATACATAGAATATCGTGCATTAAATGTAAACCGTTAATATTAAATGACATTTTATAAGGCATTAAATACGATGCTGAAACTGATGTGAATCTTATTCATAAATGCATAGTATTGTTTCATTGGCTACTACTGAATATAGATACGTAAACCTGTCAGCTGAACATTGTAGTCAGCTGATACCTTGTGTAGATGGTTGTTGAGTCTCTATGTATTGATTTTACTCAATACTGAGAGTGAACATTCCCCCTTACTGAATGCTCCTCTCCCGAATCCTCTTACTGACTGGAGTCAGTAGGGTCCAGCAGACCTAGCTCTACTGAAAGTTCTCTGAATCTGGCTTCAGCTAGAGGTTTGGTCAGTATATCAGCCCTTTGTCTGTCAGTATGGATCTTTTTCATCCTGATATCCTTCTTTTCGACATGGTCACGAATGAAGTGGTGTCTGATGTCCACGTGCTTGCATCTTGTGTGAAGTACAGGATTCTGAGTGATTGCATGGCACTGGTACTGTCATAGAAGATTGGCACTTCATTCTGAATGACGTCATAGTCGCGTAGCCGCCGTCTCGGCCAAAGGATCCGGGCGCAAAGCAACTTTCGGCAGACCATGTATTCGGCCCCGTAGTTGATGTGGCTACTGAATGCTGCTTCTTTGAGAACCATGAGATTAGCTTACTGCCAAGGAACTGACACATTCCTGAAGTTGATTTTCGGTCAATTCTACACCCTGCATAGTCATCATCAGAGTAACCAGTTAGTTCTATATTATCATCAGCTGGATACCATAAACCCATGTCAGGTGTTCCTCTGAGATAGCGGAGAATCTTCTTTGTTGAGTCCATATGACTCTGCTTTGGATTCGCCTGAAATCGAGCACAGACATCTACAGCATAAGTTATGTCAGGACGAGTAGATGTTAAGTTTAATAAAGAACCAATTATAGCACGAAATTCAGTTTGATCTACTGATACTCCCTCTTTATCAAGATCAATCTTCATGTTCGTGTTCATCGGGATCTTGATAGGTTTGCCGGATGTGCAATCGAATCTTTTGATGAGGTCTCGAGTGTATTTGCTTTGATTAATAAATGTTCCCTTCTCAGGTTGTTTGACTTGAAAACCGAGGAAATAGTTCATTTCTCCCATCATTGACATCTCAAATTTTTCATTCATCATTTTCTCAAATTGTTGACATATGATGACGTTCTTTGATCCGAAGATGATGTCATCTACGTAGATCTGCATGAGTAATAGGTCGTCTTCCAGTCGAATGCTGAATAGAGTGCGGTCTACTGTGCCTTTCTGAAAACCTTTCTGAAGAAGAAACTCAGATAGGGTATCGTACCAAGCCCTGGGTGCTTGTTTTAACCCATACAGAGCCTTTCTGAGTCTGTAAACTTGATGTCCCTGCTGAAAGCCGGGCGGTTGTTCTACATAGACTTCTTCTTTCAGTACGCCGTTCAGGAAAGCAGACTTCACATCCATTTGATAAACTCTGAATCTTTGATGTGTTGCGTAGGCCAGGAATAGTCTTATTGCCTCCAATCTTGCAACTGGAGCGAACGTTTCGTCAAAATCTATCCCTTCAGCTTGACAGTAGCCTTTTGCCACGAGTCTTGCTTTATTCCTTACTATGATGTTGTTTTCGTCCCGCTTGCTCTTGAAGACCCATTTTGTTCCAATCACATGTTGATGCCGGGGTCTATCAACAAGCTCCCAAACTTCGTTTCTCGTGAACTGATTAAGCTCCTCCTGCATGGTTATGACCCAGTCAGCATCTTTTAGTGCGTCCTCAATTGTCTGAGGTTCGTCAGCAGACAAGAAGCAGGAATATAAGGTGCTTTCTCCCTGACAGAATCTGGATCTTGTCTTTACTCTTGCTGAAGGATCTCCGATAATTAGATCAAAAGTGTGAGCATCCAGCCACGATCTACGATGTTTCAGCTCTTCATCCGAAATTTGTTCAACACAGATAGTAGGTGAGTTAGTCATTTCAGTTGTACTATTCTGAGATTGAAGCAATTCAGTAATGAGAGTGTGATCTACTGAGTCACCAGGTTCAGGGGCATTCAGCTCAGGAACATTAATAGTTGTTCCCTCTGAGTTGTTATTCTCAGTAGTTATCTCAGTTACCTCTGGGGTTTCTTCATCGACCTGAGTTACCTGGGATTGACTCTGTTCAGGAGAGTCAATCGGCTCAGCTACTTCTGCTGCTGGTTGAGATTCAGTAGATTTGTCTTCAGTTTCCTCATCTGAATCATCATCCCAACATAGCTGGATCTTCTCGACTTTGTCTTTTAAGCTTAGATCCTGTAGCTGCTTACTGATGTCCTCAGATTCAGAGTTAGAGTTATTGCTCCTGTCTTCAGTAGCAAACTCATTAAAGACAACATGAGGGCTTTCCTCCACGCAAAGGGTTCGATAGTTGAATACTCTGAAAGCTTTGCTGACCAGAGAGTATCCTAAGAACACTCCCTAATCTGACTTGCTATCAAAAGTTTTCAGCTGATCTTTCCCATTATTGTGGATAAAGCACGAGCACCCAAAAATATGGAAATAAGATAGAGAAGGTTTCCTGCCGTTCCATAGTTCATATGGTGTCCTCTTATGCTGCTTTGTCAGTAAAGATCGGTTCTGAGTGTAACAAGCGGTATCAGTAGCTTCTGCCCAGAATTTGGTTGGGAGTCCTGAGTCTGCGAGTAGAGTTCTTGCTGCTTCTTTGAGTGTTCTGTTCTTTCCTTCAGCAACTCCATTCTGCTGAGGTGTGCGAGCAGCAGATGTCTCATGCTCTATACCTTCTGCTTTGCAGAACTCCTCCACCATAAAGTTAAAGAACGTATCTTGACAATTTTGGTGTTCTTCTCGACACTGAGCCTTTTCAGAAGCGTTGGTAACTCTGTTTTGACGTCAGACTTGTTGGCAATGAATATGACCCAAGTATAGCGCGAGTAGTCATCAATGACCACTAAAGCATATTTCTTGCCTCTAGTCGTCACAAGAGAGACTGGACCGAACAAATCCATATGTAGCAGCTGAAGGATTCCATCAGTGGAAGGAGATGTAACAGGTGGATTTTAATTCCTTGTTTGCTTTCCCTTCAGGCATGCTTTACACTGAGTCTCTTTACTGAATACTTCATTCGGCAGTCCTCTTGCTAGAGTGTTTCTTGCTAATTTGTTGAGCGTTTTGAAGTTGAGATGGCTGAGTCTTCGGTGCCACAGCCACCCCGTTCGGTTGTCATTCTTCGCCAACAAATAAGCTTCAGGTTCAGTTGAGTTCCAGTCAGCTACATATATATTCTTCTTACGTGAACCTGATAACACTGTTTTCCCTGTGGATTTATCAATAACATCACAGAAACCAGCGTCAAATATCACTCTATTCGAGTTATCACAGAATTGACTAACAGAGAGAAGGTTATGCTGAAGTCCTTCAACATATGATACTCTTGGAACTTTGGCAGTTCCAATGCTGAGTGTTCCGTAGCCTCTGGTGTAGCCTTTAGCATTATCTCCAAACTCGATTCGGGGTCCTTCTTCAGTGATATAATTCTTCAGCAAGTTCTTTTGGTATGTCATATGTCGTGAGCATCCGCTGTCCACATACCAAGGATCTTTGTGCACCTGCAAAACAGAATTATATTCAGGTACCCTTTATTTTTGATTTTGGGTCCTTAGATGTTAATTTTGGTAACCCATATCTGTCTCACGACCCTGGTGGTCTCGCATGTTTCTTTCCACTGAAGTCAACATATTTGACCACCGGATCGGTCATTCGCCGACTTCGAGGCTTTTCGGGTTCGGGAGTTCGATCTTCCGAGTGGGTGGATCGCCGACCTTTGCCTTACGCACGGCTTTCTTCTTTTTCTGACCTTTGGGTCCTCTTCTGATTATGGGGTCATAATAATACGACCCATACTGAGCTGGATGTGTCAGCTGAGGAGGTCCATACTGATCAGCCCACTTTGATTTGTTGGTTCCCCCTTGACTGAACTGGGGTGATTTGGTGCTGATCTTTTTGTCAGTGTGCTGATATGTAGGATGAGGTGCCTTCATCTTTTGTTTGTTCTTGGCTAGGGGGTTCAGAATATTTGCATTGATGGTCTCCCCTCGAACAAACCTATCAGCAAGCCGGTCTTCTGAGTGTACTGGGGCAGATGAGGAAGTTCCCTGGCTGAATCCAAGTCCTTCCTTACAATGATTGGGCTTGTTGCTTGCTAGCATAGCCTCTAGCTTCTTTTCAGCGCCCATGTACCGCTCAGTCATCAAGTTTCTCCAGACATCATCACTTTTCTTCAGTGTATCATGCTCGGTCTGAAGTCCTGACAGTTCTTGCTTCAGCAGACTCAGTTCAGTATCTTTTTGAGTTAAGTCATTGGTCAGAACTGAGATCCGATCTTCTTGATGCTGAGACTTGGCCATCAGAGAGTTTATCTCCTCCCTGCGTCTCAACACAAGTCCTTCTGACTCAGTAGTAACCTGACTTTTCTGAGAAAGTCTCTGATTCTCCATTTTCAGGGTATCCAACTCCTGAAGAGTCTTGTTGAGCTGCAACTCATTTGAATCTGCTCGTCGAGTAGTTCTTCATATGCAGTGGCGAAGTCCAGATTCTCGTCTGCTCTTGAAAGAGTGTCGTGTGTGCAGTGTGAAGGAGAGTTAAAAGATTCATGAGAGTTTACCTCATCCTCTTCTCCTGCCATGAGACACTTTTCAGCAGTTTCTTCAGCTTCAAGCTCTAAGACCATGAAAGCTGCTTCATCGTCAGATGAATCCATGAAGGAGTCGACTTCTTCTGAGTCGTTAGAGAGTTCACCAGAAATGTATGCTTGTCTCTTCTTGATGAACCTCTCCCTTCTTGCTTTGCGTGTCTTGCTCGTTCGAAGAAGATCGAGCTCAGGACAGTCATACTGATAATGTCCTGGCTTCTTGCAGTTATAGCAGGTGGTGACTCTTTCTTCCTTGCTTTCACTATCTTTCGATGGTCTTGAGTCATCCTTTTTCCTGCATTCAGAAGTATGTGAATCAGGAGTGCGCTTTGGCGTGTATTCTGACTTACCTTTTGATTCTCTGTAGGCTTTAGTCACTTTTCTACGCCTCTCCTTCTCCTTCCGATATTTTACGGCAAGCGGTGCGTATTCCGGGCTAGACTTCCTTCTTGTATGTCGGTAAGTGAAGGTTCGGCCTTGCTCGACGCCGGAGATGTTGTGCTTGACAGTGCTTTGAAGGCATGGTCGATTTTGGTGTCGCCTTCGACTCTGCTTCCTTTGAGGTATGACAAACTCGAATTCCTCTCGCTTGAAGTTCTGAAAAGATATGGTCAGGAGTAACAATATCTAAATCAGAATGTCGTAATAAAGTAGCAAAAGGAGTCCAATGACCGTCTGGCAATGCCCTCAAGATTTTGAGATTCATCTCTTGGTTGGAGAATATCTTTCCCAGCCCGTTGATAGTGTTCATCAGATTCGTAAATCTGACGCTGAGATCTTCAATAGTATCACCAGGCATGAGAGACAGTCTCTCAAGCTTTTGGAGTTCCAGCGCAGTTTATTAGCTTTGATCTTCTGAGTCCCCCGACTCAGTAGCGCTAGAGTATCCCAGAGTTCCTTTGCGGACTTGCAGTCCTGAACTCTCCCGAGATAGGAATCGCTTAAGGTGGTCAGTATGGCGTTTCTGGCGACGCGGTCTAAGTTATGAAGTTTCTTCTCCTCCGGGGTGAAGAGACTTCTATCCTTGGGAATCTTCTTCCCTGGTCACCATTCCTCCTCCAGTCTGGCCGGATCCCGAGCTACGACACTATCGATCATAGGAACAATAGGTCCTTCCTCAAGAACTTCTGTCATGCTGTCGTGGAGGGAGGTCAGATGAGCCTCCATTCTGACCCGCCATACTCCATAATTTTTCGAGAACATGGGCACCATCCTTATACCTGACATATCAGTCATGATAGATAATGATATGATTGAAGAATGATATGCAGTGAAAACGTTTTTCGGATCCGTTCCAGTAGAACAGTTTCAGAATAACAAGAGTCTTATAGAACTCCTGCTCTGATACCAATTGTTGGTCCCGAGAGCACGTTCAGGTGTAGATGGGGGGGGTGAATACACCTGAAACCGATTTTCTCAACTTAAACACGAACAGTCCTTTTCAGGATGATGTCGTAGTGAATGGATTCAGCAGACCAGATAGCTGTTCTGAATCGTGTTGGCAGAGTGACTGATTCTACTGAGACCTGCTAGCTGACTGAGTGTCAGAATTCAGTATCTTGCAGATAGAGTTCAGTGGTGCGGAATAGTGTAGGCCCAATTTAGTTGAGTTGAAAAACATTTTTTTAATAAAACAAGTTTCAAGAGATTAGTGCAATCTCTTAAGTTTCTTTGAAACTCAGTTGAATGATTTAAAGATAGTTTTCAGTATGAACAGTAAATCAATGCAACAGTAAACAGGGAACACGAACACGAGACACAAAGATTTTTAAAGTGGTTCGGACACAAGAATCCTACGTCCACTGTCCCGAAATATCAGGAGGCTATTTATTATACTGAGGTAGTCTCAGTCGGCTTATATGCTGGACAAAACCGAGTCTTGGAATTTATATCGAGCAAGTCTCGCTTATACGGTTATCAAACTAAGTGTTTGAAAAACTCTCCAACTGTGAAGGAGTCCTTTTACAATAAGGATCAGTTCAAGGATGAACTCCTTCGTCTAAGCTATGGATATATTCTTTTGAGCTTAGGTTAGAGGGATAGGGAATGAGAAATTAGCTTCTAGAATGACGAACAGCTGAATATAGCTTTGAGTTCGTGTAACGTCGTTTGGATACTAGAGGTTGTATTGATCGGTTCAGCTTGGTTCCCTAAGAGCTTAGAATGAAGTCTTTCACCAGAGATAGATTCTTCGAACTTCTTGCAGAAGACTTAGGCTTTTCGGATTAGCTTGTTTGAATGTTCTGAGTTCTTGTTCGCTCGTGTTCTCGTTCTTCCGTTAGTTCGTAAGCTTCAAATTTCAATTTATCCCTCTATTTATAGAGAAGAGATTAGGATAGATCTGTTGGAGATGATGATCCTTTGTCTCTCTCTTTTGGGTAGCTAACGGCTCTTTTGAAGTAGAGTGACAGTGTCATTTCCCTCCTTTTCTGGAAATTTGTTGACTTGCAGCTTTAGAAGGTGTAGGACAGGTGTCTGCTTGTCATTTGCCGAGGTTCAGAAAGTGGTTGAGACGGAACAGACTTCAAGGCGATATGAAGCTTACTTCTCTTTTCCTCGTATTTGACTATACTAATTGTCTTTCAAAAGATCTGACAGTTCAGAAGACTGTCTGGCCGTTGCTGAATCTCGATCTCGATTCGGCAGTGAGCCTCTTCGCCGAGTTGGCTCTACTGAGGATCAACTCTGAGTACAGTGAACTACTCCTGCTGAGTTCAGTTCCACTGACTCCTTTCGCATATCGCTCATGCCGAGTCCAAGTATTGCTTGAGTCTTCTACTTCAGTGCCGAGGCTAATAAGCTACTGAACGCCTGAACCAGAGCAGAGGGTCTGCTGAGTCTGGAACCTCAGAGACAAAAACAGATTACAATGAAAAGGTTCACCAATCAATATAGGGTTTTGGGATCTTCAAATCTTCAGACTAGTTCAGAGCACAAGGCTACTGAGTATATGTCAGCATAGAAGATAGAATCATTTCCCACTATGTGTAACACTGCTGAGGATAGAATCATCACCCAACACTCTACCTTCTCAAGGCATCCAAGAATCATTAAAAGTCAAAGACTTAACCTCACCACTTGACAGGTCACCAACACTCTCGAGCTCTTTTAGGGAATAGAATGATTGAGTGTGGTATCAACAGACTCATATAGCTTAGTTTTCTCATTGAACCAAGTTCATGGGATCTCCAATCTACAAGGTTGGGTATCCATTATAATCGTCTTTAAATTGTGGATTTAACTCTCATACCCTCTACGAGTTTATACGTTTGATCTCGATTCAAACTCTTATTAAGTGGATCCGCTAAGTTATCTATAGACTTGACATTCTCTACAGAGATAACCCACTCGTAATCAAATGTCTCACGGTATTATGTCGACGATGAATATGTCTCGACTTACCATTATACAACCCACTCTTGGCCCTACCAATAGCCGCTTGGCTATCACAATGAATCATCACAGGTGACACGTGTTTCGTCCAGCATGGAATATCTTCAAGAAGATTACGGAGCCATTCGGCCTCCTCGCCGGCCTTATCCAAAGCAATAAATTCGGATTCCAAAGTGGATCGGGCTATACATGTCTGTTTCGTGGATCTCCACGACACAACTCCTCCTCCTATGGTGAATACATAACCACTAGTAGACAACGAATCTTTAGTGTCGAATATCCAATTCGCATCACAGTACCCTTCAAGTACCGGAGGATATCTAGAGTAATGTAGCCCAAAGTTAAGAGTGTATTTCAACTACCATAGAACTCTTACAAGAGATTTCCAATGCTCTCTACTCGGATTACTAGTATAGCGACTCAGTTTGTTCACCGGACACGCTAGATTGGGCCTCGTACAGTTTGTGATGTACATAAGACAACCTATGACTCTAGAATAATCCTCTTGAGCAACAGGATCACCCATATTCTTGCTCAAGTGTACATTAACTTTTAGAGTCTTTGCCGGTGCACTATCAAAAGCATTAAACCTCTTAAGTACCTTCTCAATATAATGATATTGAGACAGAACAATCCCATTGGGAGTTCTTTGGATCTTTACTCCAAGAATTACATCTGCAACTCTCATATCTTTCATATCAAAAATTCTCTTAAGCCTACGCTTGGTGTCGTTTATGACTTAAAGGTTTTATCCCATAATCAACATGTCATCTACATATAGACAAACAATTACAAAATCATTCTTCGTAATCTTTATGTAAACACACTTGTCACATTCACTAATCTTAAAACCATTCGATAACATAGCCTCGTCGAATTTCAAGTGTCATTGTAATGGTGCTTGTTTCAACCCATATAGGGATTTCACCAACTTACATACCTTTCGCTCTTGGCCAGGTACTATAAACCCTTCAGGTTGCTTCATATGAATTTCCTCTTCCAAATCCCCATTTAGAAAGACAGTTTTCACGTCCATTTGGTGAATCTCAAGATTGTGCGAAGCAACAATCGCGAGAAGCACACAGATAGACGTTATACTTTCTTTTTAGGATCCACTTACATCCTAAGGGGTTGCAACCTTCGGGTAAATTAGCTAAGACCCAAGTGTGATTTTGCATGATGGAATCAATTTCACTTTGGACGACTTCTTACCAAAGTGGGTCATCGGGTCTTGAAAGCGCTTCCTTTATAGACCGTGGTTCTTCATACAAAAGAAAAACTATATAATCATGACCGAAGTCCTTAGGAACCCTTGCTCTAGTGCTATGTCTTGGTTCTACGATTTCAAGATCGGCAGCATGCCTTTTAGGCGTAGCAGACTCTACCCCCACATTTCTAACTTCAACACTAGAGCTCGATTCAACATTATCCTCCTTTCTACAAGGATAGATGTATTCAAAGAAAATAGTATTCTTTGATTCAATTATAGTTCCTACATTCATATCGGGCACAGCCGACTTATGAAGGACAAATCGATATGCACTACTATTCAGTACATATCCTATAAAGATACAATCACGGTCTTGGGTCCGATTATAATTTACTTAGGCAAAGACACTTCTACATATATGATGTCTGAAGTCTATAAAAGAATCAGACAAAAGAAAGTAGAAGAAAATCCAACTTCTACACATGATTTAGCTATTGAGATTAATAATCTCAAAGAAGAAATAAAATTCTTTAAAAAGGAAATTAAAATTTAGACTACAGAGTTTCTAAATTAGAAGAGATCCCTAGGAAATTATTATTTCAAAAGCAAGAATTTAAAAATAATAATATTAATGAGAAATTTTTTTATCTACATTAGAGATGATCACATCAAAAAAATGGTATACAAAAATAACTCTTTTAATTGATAATTATTATTCGAAAGAATTTATAGCTCTAGTTGATAGTGAAGCAGATCTTAATGTTATACAAGAAGACTTGATACCTACTAGGTATTTTCATAAAACAACACAATCATTATCTCATGCTGGAGGTAATAAATTATAAATTAATTATAAATTACCAAAAGCTAATGTGTGCATTGATAAAAAAATGTCTTCAAACTAATTTTTTACTTGATAAAGATATTAATAACCAAGTTATACTTGGACATCCTTTCTTAACTAAGATTTTCCCATTAAAAATGGTTGATAAGGCAGGAATTATTGATACTTTTGAAGGAAATGATATTTTCCTATGGTTTATTAACGAACCTCATAAAAAGTACTAAATGAAATTTATGATTATATTTCTTTGAAACAAAATCAATTATCTTTTCTTAAACAAGAATTAAATTTTATTACAATTGAAGAAAACTTAAAAATCCTAAACTAAATGATAAAATTGAATTACTTAAAGTCCAATTTTCATTAAAAATTTGTAATGATCATCCTAATGCTTTTTGGGATAGAAAGAAACATATTGTTTCTCTCCCTTATGAGGAAGATTTTGATGAAAAAAGAATTCCGACGAAGGCTAGGCCTTGTCAGATGAATTCTAAATATTTGGAATTATGTTATTACAAAAGGGTTTAATAAATCATTCTAAATCTCTGTGGTTATGTAATGCTTCCTATGTTGATAAACATAGTGAACAAGAAAGGAGAATACCCAGGTTAGTAATTAATTGTAAACCCCTTAATAAGGTTTTAAAATGGATTAGGCATCCAATTCCAAATAAAAAAGACTTACTTAATCGATTATATGATTCAATTATATTTTCAAAATTTGATTTAAAGTCACGTCCCCTTCCATTTGTCTCTATTTGTTAGTATAATATAATAAAATCGAAATACCACATAATTAATATTATAAAATGTTATTTGAGCCTCTTACTAAAAATTGAAATGAGGCTCATTTTATGTGTTGATTTGCTATACTTTGTATAAAAATCAAAATACCACATTATTAATATTACTAGTGCATCGTTTAACTGTGCTATGCACATCGTTGTGATTAACTTTAAGTAAAAGTAAATAAAAAATACTTATAATAAACATTTGCAAACACATCTTAAATCTTAAATTTGTCGTAAACATTCATTTTGACGTTAACAGAAGTATATGATGAATGAATTCAATAATTTCTTTTAACAAACAAAAATATAGAAAAATATGATACTTGAACAAGCGAGAATTTGAATTCTTCAACTGATCTATCATTTTCTGAGAAATCGGCATAAAGAACTTTGATCGTGTAGTTTATGCTTTTGATACCTTTACATATTAGCTATAAACAAATCATATACGCCCTCCTTCTCATCATTTATGTTCACTTTGAAATGGGCAAGGAAATAAAGGTATTGAGCGTAAAGTTAAAAATAGTGGGCCTAAGAGATTGAAAAGTGATGTAAAATTAAAAAGTGATGGGTTCAAAAGGTTGAAAAGTAGTGTAAAGTTAAAAAGTTGTGGGTCCAAGAAGTTGAAAAATAGTACTTCCTCCGTCCCGCTATTTGTGGCTCAATTGGTTTTGACACGGGAATTAAGAGAGTAGATGATAAAGTATATGAGAAAGAGTAGATGATAAAGTATGAGAGAGAAGATGAGTAAGATAATGAGAGAGTATGAGAGAAATAATGATAAAGTAGGAGAGAGAATGTAATAAAGTAGGAGAGAGAAGATGATAGAATAAAATATATGATAATATTTTTTTACCAAATTAGGAAGGTGGGCACAAATAACGGGACACCCCTTTCGGGAAAGTGAGCCACAAATAACGGGACGGAGGGAGTACTATAGTTTATTTTTAGGAAGTAGACATAAATAATGAAATATCCATTTCGGGTTTAGTGGACATGAATAATGGGACGGATGGAGTATTTACCAGGAAATAGATAAGAAAAAAGGTATTCATAGAAAAATAAGAAGTAACCATAAGATTTGATTGCTAGAAATTCTTCCTACTTCTTAATTTTTTTAATAATAGAGAGAAATGTTAGTTGCTTATCAAGAGCAAAGAAGCAGTCAAAGTTATATACTGTGTCAATGACAATGAGAGACCAGCAAATAAATATGTAATTCCAAATGGAAGCTCAAGGTTCAAGTTCTACTGATTTATACCACTCGATGTTAAGAAAGAACAAGAGGCTAAAAAGAAGTAGCTTGTAAAGCCAAGATCAATCCACCTTTGTCATCCTGATTAAAGTACAATAGCTGCAAACGACGATGGATTAGTTAGTGATGTAGGAAGCATATACTATAATGACAAAAATAAACTGAAAAACATTATAAAAGGAACTGGAGAAATGAAGCACATAGGCATCAGGCGCACGTATGCATCTACTAACAAATAGAATAGTGTTGAATGCTTGAATGCAAACATGTTAGAAACAGAACGTTGTAAGTTTTCTAAAAAATATATAGCCAAAACCATTCAGATGCTGGTATATATATACCAATATAATATTTTAGTCACATTTTTAAAACATAGCTTACAACAATTGAAACAATGGCTTCTAAAGGGATATTTGTTTAAGAGAATCAAAAGTATAAATCTAATGAAAATTCAAACCACCTTTCTATTCTCCATACAAAGTTGTGGAAATAGAGCATACACCTTAAACTTGCTATTATCTGATGAACAAACAAGTCATGTTGGTGCTTCATATTCTGTTTTGGTAACATAATAAAAGTGCGCACATTGCTTCTCAACCTGTTGGGGCATAATAATATATTAGTCTGAATATATATCCATAGATTGCATTGGCCTATATGAAGAAAACTAACTACTCAATTAAATGCTCTGTGTATGGGTTTAGATTGATGCTGAGAACACCCTTACAAAACTGTCCAAAAATGTTGGATTTTATAATTGTTTCTTACACAAATTAATGAAGGAGATTGCCTACCCATTTTAAAGAATGACAATCGAGTTTGAATTTTATTTAATTCCCGGATCTTTCACAATGTCGTCTGCAATGTGGGAGAATGATTTCTAAGTTACAACTAAACGAAATAATGAATTGCAAGATAAAGTTTATCTAAAAAATCCTGGATTGTGGGAATAAGAAATTGAGATGGAGTGAAGACGCTTTTATGGACTATCTCAAGAAAATTCTCAACTATGAACATTATAGACCTAACACAGCAAAAACACTACATTATGAAGAAAGGTAGTATCAAACAAGAAAAAGGATACAATACTAATGATCACTAAAATGGCCCAATTTTTCATTCTTATACCTCAAGAAGCAAAAAACACTACGTTCCGAAGAAACCCATCAAACAAAACATAGATTTAAGACTAATGATCAATAGAAAGACTCAATTTCATTCTTAGACTTCAAGAATCCAAAATCACTAGATCCTAATGAACAAATCCATCAAACAAAATAAGGATATGTTGGGTTATGAGTCAGTAGAGGATACTTAGCAATTTAATGGGTAAAATAGTATTGGGGAAAATCATAGTGTTTCATGCTATGGAATTGAAGATCCCAAAATCCAGCTGGTATCAATAGTGTAGTGTTGATACGACTAGATGATGTAATAGGCTAGACTGATTTTGATTCTTTTATCTTTTGTGTCTAAGTCTTGTACGGGGTAAAATGTTGGATTGATCTTCAGTAGGAAGCTTACTTTCCAGAACCCCACGTCACCAGTGTAAGAGCTTGTGTTCTTAAGTCATCAGCTGATCTTCGCTCAGTAGAAGACATCTCTTCGGCTGACCGACATCAGCAGAAGAACCACATATTCAAAGCTCAGTACCTTCAGAGTCATCAGCTGATCATTACTCAGTAGAAAACTCACTGTCAGCCGACTCAGACGAAGAAGACAGAGACTGTGTCAAGTCTACTGTATCCGACAGGAAACGATCCAGTGTTTAACATCACTCGAAAGTCAGCAGAAGATCATACGAGGATGAGTGAGAGTCAACTCCAATGAAGACCGATGTCTGACATATCTCACCTACCACAAACCTCGACCAATGAGAAGCCGTCAACGCACTACCTGCTCTGACCAACTAAAGCTGCTCTCATACACAGTAATCAACAACTCTGTTGCAACAATTCGAACATATGGCCGTTTTCTTTGGAAGCTTGTGACACGTGACATCGTCCTCTCCTCTAGCGCATCCGAAGGGACAAAACGGGATATCAAAAGGGACAAAACGCACGGGATATCAAAAGGGACAAAACGCTCAAACTCTTGAAACAACTCTAGAGCATTCAAGATAAATTCAGCGAAGAACTTGCCCAATAGAATACCTTTAGTTCTTCTCTCTAGAGTTCTTTAGATCCCTCTTCTCTAGCTAAGCTCATCGTTTATATCTATAGCTTAGAATTTCAAAGGAGTTCACTTTTAGTGATTGTTCTTATTGTAAGAACTCCTTCCTAGTTGGAGAAAATCCCCTCCCCTTCAAACTTAGGGTTGATTTGTAAAGTCGCTAAGGACTATAACTTAGAAGGGTCTGTCCAGTGCACAGATACCTTGCTGAGGCTTGCTCAGATTAATCAATAAGACCTCCTGTTCAGCAGGACCGTTGACGTAGGATCTTGCGTATCCGAACCACGTTAAAAATTGCTTGTGTCATTTACTGTTTTATTGCACTGCATAAAAATACTTTACAAAATTATATCTTGCATAAAAAGTATTCAAAAAGTGCACTAGCCAAAATTACTTAACTTGTGAAAATCATGTTTTCAACTGAGACGAATCTTCGGGCCCTACACACTTATCCGCACTAAGTCTTCGACTGAGAATCAAGCACTGACAAAAGTCAGTAGGAGAGACTCAGTAGTTAGCACACTCTGACCCGCGATCAGAAGGTTACTATTTAGCACTGTTCATCAGTAGCAACCTACAGCTCAGCTGTCCTTCGCGTTTGAGGAAAGAAACAGTACTCAAGTGTATTCACCCCCCCTACACCTGACTCTCGTCTCCGGACCAACAATTGGTATCAGAGCGACGGTGTTCTTCTTATCATCGGTTCTGAAACTACTGGTCTTCTCGAACAGATCCTGAAAACATTTTTCACTGCACAAGCATCTTTTCATACATCATTATACTCTTACTCATAATGTCTGATATGTCAGGTATTCGGATGGTACCGATGTTCTCCGTAGAGAACTATACGGTATGACGCGTAAGAATGGAGGCGCACCTAACATCGCTGCATGACAGCATGACGGACGTCCTTGAGACATGACCTATCATTCCCATGATTGACAGCGTACAATTTGCTGCTGCGGGAGGTGTAGGAGCACAGACTGGTGCCAAAGTTGCAAAAGACAAATCTGCCTTCACTCTAGAAGAGAAAAAGCTGCACAACCTCGACCGAGTTCCGCGAAATGCAATCCTGACTATGCTCAGTGATTCACACCTTGGGAGGGTGCAAGATTGCAAGACGGCAAAGGAACTTTGGGATGCCCTAGTTGTACTGAGCCAAGGAACCCCGCAGATCAAAGAAAATAAGCTTGAGCTAGAGCTACAAAAGTTCGATACATTTGTCATGGAGCCCAACAAAACCATTGACGAGCTAAGCGTCAGATTTACCAACCAGATCAATGTGATCAACAGGCTGGGGAGGACGTTCACCAACAAAGAGCTGAACACGAAGATCTTGAGAGCGCTACCTCGACTGAAGTGGCTTCCCTTTGCTACTTATTTACGTCGCTCAGATCTTAATGCTCTAACTCCTGATGTTATATTTTCATAATTAAAGACGGAGGAATTTGAGCACAAACCTACCCCAATGATGTTCCCAGGCGCTCCAATGACACTCAAATAGATCATGCTTTCAAAGCAACAATCGCCCAACCGGAGCCAATCCTATTTCTTCCAGCAAAACGGCAGCTACTGCAGATATGAAGTCATCCGAGACTCTTGGATCTGATCAGCTTGCACTCATGGCTCTCAAATATCAAAGAGAAGAGGAAGAGTCAGGAAGCTGAAGAAATACCACAGAGATTCTCCCTTGGGTAAAAAGGATTATCGAAAAAGGGAAGAATCTAAACCTTCTACCGATTGCAGAGAACGCGGAACCCGCCGCTAGTCCATCCAACGGCTCATCGGAAAAGGCAACAAAATCATCGTGATGCTACAACCGCAAGAAGGAGGGACACTATCGTACGATTGTCCCGAGCTCTCGACTGCTCAAAAAAGCGTAACAAGAGCCGGATGCGAGAAATTTGCCCGAAGGAGCGAGCCCACATCGCCGGAGAGATATTTGATGACTCAATCGAGGAAGATACTTTCATGTATTCTTCTGAAGACGAAGCTGCATTTGTCGTCGTTGAGGTCGGAGAGACAGATCCTGAATCAACTGCAGAATACTGTCTCATGGCCGGAGAAGAGGCTGAGGTAAACTCGAAACTTAATATAACCTCCTCTTCACACAGCACACACGACACGTGATCGATCCACGTATGAACCTCTGAGACGTGGTACAAGCCTACGATGATCTACTAGATGAGCGTATTCGGTGAGCGAGAGTTCAGCAGAACAATTCAGGAACTGGAATAGGTAAAGGTTGAAAATCAGAGACTTTCTTCTGATTGTCAGGTCTCAACTGATTCGGAGAATCTAGTTGTGAGACTCAAGGAAGAGATTAAATCTCTTATGACTAAGTCTCAGCTTCAAGAAAATCAGATATCAGTTCTGACCAAGGATAATTCTAAGAAAGATACTGAGATAGCCCGACTCAGTCAGAAGCTCGCAGAAGTCGAAAAGGATTATGAATCACTTCGAAAAAGTGATGAGGTCTGGCGAGGACTGATGACTGAACAGTACCTAGGAGCTAAGGAGAAGTTGGAAAATATGCTCAGAGCTCAAAGGCCAACGATCACGAAAGAAGGACTTGGCTATACTCATGAAGCTTCCACTTCAACATCGAAAAGCTTAGAAATGTTGGCTGATAGGTTCGTCAGAGGAAAAGTTCAGGTCACTGAATCAACACCTCAGGCGAAGAACAAACAGAAGATGATTGCACCTCAGCCGAGCAACAAGAAGCAACTGACCAGAGGTTCTAGCCCCAGGACACCACGATCAAATTCAGGGGGAACCAAGAAGGTCAGATGGGCAGAGCAGTACAATGAACCGCTATATGAGCATCCAGCACAGTACGGTTCGTACTACTATGAGCCCAGGGTCAGGAGGAGCACATAGCCTAAGAAGAAGAAAGCTCCCGAACCCAAAACCGCCGAGAAGTCAGCATCTCCAAGTCCTTTGGAGAAGAAAGCTGACAAGGTTCAGAAGAAGAAGTCTCAGATTTCTAAGGTCCCGAAACAGATCTGGGTTCCGAAATCACCCACTAACACTTAAGGACCCAAACTGAACCAAAGGGTACCTAAAATTGTTTCTATTTTACAGGTGCATAAGGACCCTTGGATAGTGGACAACGGCTGCTCGAGACACATGACTTATCAAAAGAGACTGCTGACCAACTACGTACAAGAAGATGGTCCCAGAATTGAGTTTCGTGACAACTCTAAAGGCTATACAAGGGGATACGGAACACTGAACATTGGGACTGCATCAGTTCCAAGAGTAACATATGTTGAAGGACTTCAAAGATAATCTCCTTTCGTCACCAATTCTGTGATAATCTGAATAGAGTTATCTTTGACGCTGGTTTATGTGATGTTGTTGATACAGGGAAAACAGTGTTATCAGGATCGCAGAGAAAGAATATCTACGTTGCAAACTGGAAAACCGCAGAATCTGAGGCTTGCTTACTTGCTCAGACAAAATCTAGTGACAATGCAGGATGATTGTGGCATAAGAGACTCAGTCACCTGAATTTCAAGACTATGAACAAGCTAGCCAAGAACTCTTAAGTCAGAGGACTGCCCAATGAATCGTTTATCAAAGACAGAAATTATGAAGCATGCTTGAAGGGAAAGCAAACAAAGAACAGCAATCCACCAATTCCGTCACCTTTCACTGATGGAATCCTTCAACTGCTACACATGGACTTATTCGGGCCAGTCTCTCCAATGACTATAAGAGGCAAGAAGTATGCCCTCGTCGTTATTGACGACTATTCAAGATATACATGGGCCATCTTCATAGCCAACAAATCTGATGTCATGACTGAGTTACCGAAACTGCTGAAAAAGCTCAGTGTGGAAAAAGACATCAAGATTCAGAGAATTCGCTCAGACAAAGGAATAGAATTTCTCAATTCAGTAGTAAAAGAGTACTGCGAAAAGGAGGGAATCAAGCACGAGACATCAGCAGCTCGCACTCCTCAGCAGAACGGACTTGCTGAACATAAGAACATAACACTTAAAGAAGCAGCAAGAACGCTCCTAGTAGACTCTGGACTACCCTCAAAGTTTTGGGCTGACGCTACTGACACCGCCTGCTACACTCAGAATCGCTCACTGCTTACACAGCAACACATGAAGACACCTTACGAACTATGGAAAGGGAGAATTCCTTCTATTTCTCATTTCCATATTTTTGGTTGTCATTGCTTTATTCACAATAATGGGAAAGATCAGTTGAAGGTCTTTGATAGCAAATCTGATCAAGGAGTATTCTTAGGATACTCTCGAGTCAGTAAAGCTTTTAGAATATTTAACTATCGGACTCTTTGCGTGGAGGAAAGTCCTCATGTTGTCTTTGATGAGTTTGTACTGAGGAAAGGAAATCTAAGAAGACAAATACTGAAGATGTCAGCAGCAAGCTACAGGATCTCGCACTAAATGATAAATCTGAAAAGATTCAGCATTGTTGGGATGATGAGTCAGACGATGAGGAAATTCAGACCAATCCCGCATGCAATGTAGCTGACCTGGTTGATTCTACTGAACAGAATCAACATCAGGTAACAACGGTCGATGAGGAAGCCCCAATGGTAACTGAGACCTCTACTGAGAATATAAACTCAGGGGGAACGACAAATGTTCTTGAGCTAAATGCCCCTGAACCTGGAAACTCAGTAGATCCTAACCTTCTTACTGAACTACTGCAGTCACAGAACAATACTACTGAAATGTCTAACGCTCCTGTTGACTATGCAGAAGTAGTCTCAGAAGAAGAAGCCAGACTCAGACGCTCATGGCTTGACGCTCACTCTTCTGATCTTATCACAGGAGATCCATCAGCAACAATCAGGACGAGATCTAGATTAAGTCAAGGAGAAAGCTCACTCTATTCTTGTTTCTTGTCCACAGAAGAACCTCAGACAATAGAGGATGCACTCAATGATGCTGACTGGATCATTGCCATGCAAGAAGAGCTAAACCAGTTCGTTCGAAACGAAGTTTGGGAGCTTATCGATAGACCTAGACATCAGCACGTGATCGGTACTAAGTGGGTCTTCAAGAACAAGCGAGATGAAAACAACGTCATTGTAAGAAACAAAGCTCGACTTGTTGCCAAAGGATACTGTCAAGCAGAAGAAATAGACTTTGATGAAACCTTCGCTCCAGTCGCCAGATTGGAAGCTATTAGTCTATTCCTAGTCTATGCAACGCATCAAAGATTTAGAGTATATCAAATGGATGTAAAGTCAGCGTTTCTGAACGGCGTACTGAAGAAAGAAGTCTATGTGGAACAACCGCCCGGCTTTCAGCAGGGACATCAGTGTACGAGACTTCGTAAAAGCATTAGTATGGGTTAAAACAAGCACCCGTGGCTTGGTATGATACCCTATCAGACTTTCTGCTTCAGAAAGGTTTTCAGAAGGGGACAGTAGATCACACCCTGTTCAACATAAAGTCAGGAGATGACATCCTACTGGTGCAAATCTACATGGACGACGTCATTTTCGGTTGCAAAAATGTGACAATATGTCAACAATTCGAGAAAATGATGAAGGAGAAATTTGAGATGTCTATGATGGGAGAGATGAACTACTTCCTTGGATTTCAAGTAAAACAATCACCTGAAGGAATATTCATCAATCAAGCCAAATATACTCGAGACCTCCTGAAATGATTCGACTGCGATTCAAGTAAGCCAATCAAGATCCCCCATGAATACAAATTTCAAAATCGATCTAGACAAAGAGGGAGCTTCTGTTAACTCTACTGATTATAGAGCTATTATTGGTTCTTTATTATATTTAACAGCAAGCAGACCTGATATAACTTATGATGTAGGTGTATGTGCAAGATTTCAAGCGAATCCCAAGAGAAGTCATATGGACTCAACAAAGAAGATTCTGCGATATCTGAAGGGAACACCCGACGCGGGGTTATGGTATCCTGCTGATGATAATCTTATACTAACAGGTTATTCGGATGCTGATTATGCAGGATGCAGGATAGATCGAAAATCAAATTATGGAACATGTTAGTTCCTAGGTAGCAAGCTGATATCATGGTTTTCAAAGAAATAGCATTCAGTGGCGACATCCACTACTGAAGCTGAGTATATGGCTGCTGGAAGTTGTTGTGCCCAGATCCTTTGGCTTCGACAACACTTGTGAGATTATGGTATATCTCAGGATGAAGTGCCCATCTAATGCGACTCCACCAGTGCGATTGCTATAACTCAGAACCCAGTTCTTCATACAAGATGCAAGCACATGGATATCCGACACCACTTCATCAAAGACCATGTCGAGAAGAAGGATATCAGAATAGAGAAGATCCATACTGATAAACAAAGGGCAGACATACTGACCAAACCACTAGCTGAGAACAGATTCAGAGAATTATCAGTTGAGCTAGGTCTACTGGATCCTACTGAATCGAGTTAGTAGAAGAAAACAGTACGACAGGTCAGAAGACTCAGTACTTTGATTCAGTCGGGTGAATCAGACGATACACAGTAAGGGGGAACGTGGTCATCAGCACATCAAGTGTCCTCCTGAGTCTTAACGGTAACCAGCTGATCGTAGAAGTTCAGCTGAAGAGGTTTGCATAGTTTTATATACTTAACTTTCTCAAAAGCATGCTCGCATTTATTATATCAGTCGTTTGCACTCAGTAGATTAATGAGCATTTATTTTCCGCCATTAAGTTTTAAGGTTTAAGTCAGTAGAAACCGTTTTCATTTAAAAGGGCTTAGACTTTAATGCTGCCTGCAACGCATTTAATGCATGTCTTCTCACCTTACCTTAACTGTGCATATCTTATGTGGGTCTAGATTAGAGGTGACCTTAGTAATCATTCCGTTTATAACATCAAATCACAGCCGTCATTAAAAAAAAGTTTTCATCCCAACCGTTCGATCAAAACCGGTTGATATTCAAATCTTATAAAATCTCTCGTTTTTCACTCTAATCTATCTTTTCGCTATTTTTATCCTTAGAGCTCTCTGCATTTAGTTTTTCACCTTCTCTAAACTGTTTTTGCATTTCACTCAAAGCTCTTTACATACGGTAATTTTCCTTGTTCTCTGCTTAAAACTTTGCTAACTTACTCCACTTTCAAGTGCTAACAAGTTTTTTGCAGATATTCATGGCGATTGTAATGACCCCACCGAACGTCGAAGAAATCATCAAGTCGAAGGTTCAGTTTGAGCCGACGATGGCTCTTCTCTAGGCGAACCTTCCTTACCTCGAGCCCATATTCTCGGCTCTGGAAGCGTCCAGCCTCGAGCTTCTTATCACGTAGCACCCTAAGGCGTATCTCCCTCGCCAAGTGGCCGAAGTTTTCTACAACTGGCGGACGGTGGAAGATACAGACGGCGAGGTATCCCAATTCGGATACATGAGGGAGGTGACCCCTCAGAAATGGGAGTCCGATCACTCCTACATCAACATTAGGGCAGCATTGAAGGCATCGTTCGACCTTCCTGCCCATGGGATCACCCCAACCGGATACAAGGAGAAGGAACTCAACTCCTATGTCCATCAGTTCTGCGGTAGAGATGACATATCCTTTAAATCCGCCTTGCCGAAGAACCAACTTTTGCCAGAGTACCGCGGACTCGCATACGTCGTCACTCATATACTAACGAGCGCCGCTGGCTCATTCGATCAGTTGTCTAGGCCGAGGCTTCAGCTGATGATGGCGATCGTGGATGGTGTCCAAGTTAACTGGATGGAATTTTATGTGACTGAGCTCAAGGCTCAGGCACAAAAGTTTGTCGCCACACCTACTAGAGATAGAAGATTAATTAGTGTGGGCAAGCTTCTGTATGGGATGAAGATGTCCATACTTATCGAGGACTCAGTATCAAATCACGCATCATTTGCTGATTCTCGATACTTCGACAGTAAGCTAATTAAGTTCAAAACCAGAGCCGCTGCTGAGAAGTCGATTGGCCGTGAACCTACTGAGTTGAAGAGTTCTACTACTGATTTACCTCCACGCGCCGACCCACTGAAGAAAAATAGGCTCACTAAGACTGGAACGTCTAAGGTTCATGCAAAGTCTGCTTCTCCCCCACCACCTCAGGAGGAGAACATACTAGATGTTGATACATGCATTGAGGGAGCCACTCTGAAAGACAAAGTTCAGCGTATCAGTTCCGAGGAGACTCAGTCGGAGGAAGCTGAACCGGCTGAGGAGATGTCTCCTGAATAGACGACACTGCAGTCAGCTCGTCTCCGAGCCACAGGAGAAGTGGCTGCACAGATCCCGAAAATTGCCGAACATAAGGATCTAGTCGACATTGTGATCAGGGCGAGGACTCAGATGCTACTGAGGTTCCTGAGTTGGGATATCCTCGAAGAGCTGATCATGAATCAGACAACACTGTCCTTGGCGACGAGGAGCAAAGCTTACGAGGCGACCATCGGGTTTGGGGAACCCTCGACTTAGCATCGTTCGAGGATCGAGAGCCGCCATGCTATATCTTCTCAGTCTGAGATCCTCCGAACAACATGTCAGCAACCCTTCACAGCCATCCCATCACGACGATGACAACGACGACAACAATGACGATGATGTGGATCAGGCACCACCCAAGGAAGCAGACCAGGGAGGATCTGCTGAGGGTAAAACTCCCAATGAGAAGGGCAAATCACCATCTCCACCATCTACATCAGGTGATACCCCGGTTGCTTTGAAGCCAAGTAGGAAGCAACAACTCGCAGCATCTGAGCAGAGGCTCGGAACCAGCTCTTATCAAGCTCAACCTATCAGTTCTGCATCCTCGAAGTCTGTCAACAGAGCCATCAGGAAGCAGGGAGACAAGAATCGTCTCCTCGCTAAGGATGTCCACCTGAAGTGGGCACAATATACCAAGTCTCAGACAGAGACAGTTGACAGACTTGCCAGCGAGATGAAGAAGGTCTCCGAAGCTCCTCCTCCCTCTGTTAATATTCAGGAGATAGTTGAGACCACTCTCGCAGCTCAGAAGGCGGACTTAGCCGCTCAGAGTCAGCAACTCCTTCAAGCTCAGCATAAGATGTTTTCTGAGTAGCTGACTCAGAGTCTCGCTACAGTCCAGACAACAATGGATGAGCGCAATAAAATGGCCACCTCCAGCGTACAAAAGGCCATAGAAATTCAGGCGGAGGCACTTAAGCTTATCCACGCTGAGATGATCGCTTCTCATGACGCATCACTCCTGAAGCAAAGACAGGAGACAGGAGCCCAGATTCAGTAGATTCGTGCTGACCACGAGACTGACTGGGAGCATTATTGTGATGCCGTCAAAGACTTCGACACCACCACTGCTTCCATCAAAACCATGATCTTCAACTTAGAAAAGGAAGTGGTTGCCATCCGCACTCGTCTCTCCCTGGATGATGATGCCAAAAAGGGGGAAGATAAGGGTGAGGCGGAGATGGCTCAGGTGGGCGAAGGAGAAGAAGCAGAGGCAAGAACAATTACCAAGGGGGAGGGCTCAGCTGTACCAGCTGGAGCCAGTTCAGTACCCCCTCCCAAAATCGTCCAACTCCCAACTGTCCAAACAACTGAAGTGCGTGAGCCGGCTGCAGGATCAGGAGAAGGATCCTCGGCTCAGCACATTGAGGAGGTCGCATAATTTGTCAACCAAGAGGACGAGCCACTGCCACCGCAAAGGCCGAGGAAGGAGAAAGCTATTGAATCAACTCCTCCGCCTTCCCCGATGCCCAAATTCAAAACCAAAGCGGAGCAGGAGGCATATGACATGTGTGTCGCTCAGAAGCTCCAAGATGAGCTGGATCAGGAGCGACAACGTGAAGAAGAGGCTCAGAAGGGCAAAAAGAAGCAAAAACAGCCAAGTGCCAGAGCGTCCAAGAGCCAAGCCAGAAGATAGAGCCACATGGGAGGCAACGCAGCAGGGACTGAATCTCCGAAAAGGAGACACTAGAGCTGCGGCCTTCAGAGAAAAGAAGAGACTGGAAGATTTGGCCAAGATCGTAGAACTGACTGATAAGATGGCCAATGAACCAGTTCTCGACTGGAGAAAGCAGATACCCAGGTCTTCCAAACACTACATGCGAGGCGCTCCCAGAGCTACTTATCAGAAGAAAACTCCTAACCGCCATGTAGACAAATGGATACCGTGGAATCTGAACGAGGAGTGGGAGGAACTGAAGATAGGGTTCGTCAAAGGATACTACGTCTGGCAATGATATCCGACTGAGGTTCCGGCAAATCAACTCTTCGATGAATTCCTTCATCAATCCAATGCCAACCTCAGAGAGCAAGTTCATCTGATCCTAGCAAAGGAGAAGGCCGCCACTCGTTGCTCCTACGTACGAGAAGTTATCTCCTCCCATGACCACTCGCGGTGTACTTTGCACCAAGGAGATTGAAGATGAGGTCGACTCAAGCAAGCACGCCTTCACAATCTTAGTTCTCGACCGCCCAACGATCTCGAGGAAATCCAAATACTCCGTGCCAAAATATACAAATCCTACGGTTTGGACCCTCCTGCTGACAAGTCTGCTGATTTTAAAAGCAAGACCAAGAAGTTCAGACGTTAGCAGTAGTCTTAATATCTTATATAGAAGTTAGGAACTATGTAATCCATTTCACATATATATAACAATTCCTTCTTCTGGCCAGACAATCACTCATTGTCTTACGGCTTTGTTTTTTTATCTTTATCACAACTGATCACTGAAGTGATCTCACACACACTCACACATAACCTTTTCTCTGATGTGCCTATCTTTCAACTGCTGACTTCCTTGAGTTATTTGCTCAGTATTACTGAAGTCTTTATTATGTCAGTAGTTTGGGATGTATATTCTTAGAATTTATAGAGGTTTTGGCATCATCAATTAGCGGGAAATTGTTGGGTTATGAGTCAGTAGAGGATACTTAGCAATTTATTGGGTAAAATAGTATTGGGGGAAATCATAGTGTTTCATGCTATGGAATTGAAGATCCCAAAACCCAACTGGTATCAGTAGTGTAGTGTTGATAGAACTAGATGATGTAATAGGCTAGACTGATTTTGATTCCTTTATCTTTTGTGTCTAAGTCATGTACGGGGTAAAATGTTGGATTGATCTTCAGTATGAAGCTTACTTTCCAGAACCCACATCATCAGTGTAAGAGTTTGTGTTCTTAAGTCATTAGCTGATCTTCGCTCAGTAGAAGACATCTCATCGGCTGACCGACATCAGCAGAAGAACCACATATTCAAAGCTCAGTACCTCCGGAGTCATCAGCTGATCATTACTCAGTAGAAAACTCACTGTCAGCCGACTCAGACGAAGAAGACAGAGACTGTGTCAAGTCTACTGTATCCGACAGGAAACGACCCATCGTTTAACATCACTCGAAAGTCAGCAGAAGATCATACGAGGATGAGTGAGAGTCAACTCCAATGAAGATCGATGTCTGCCATATCTCACCTACCACAAACCTCGACCAATGAGAAGCCGTCAACGCACTACCTGCTCTGACCAACTAAAGCTGCTCTCATATACAGTAATCAACAACTCTGCTGCAACAATTCGAACTTATGGCCGTTTTCTTTGGAAGCTTGTGACACGTGGCATCGTCCTCTACAACGGGCAAATGTCTGGGTCACGACTATAAATAGAGAAGCAAATCCGAGCTCCACGCACGAGATATCAAAAGGGACAAAACGCTCAAACTCTTGAAACAACTCTAGCGCATTCAAGATAAATCCAGCGAAGAATTGCCCAATAGAATACCTTTAGTTCTTCTCTCTAGAGTTCTTTAGATACTTCTTCTCTAGTTAAGCTCATCGTTTATATCTATAGCTTAGAATTTCGAAGGAGTTCACTTTTAGTGATTGTTCTTATTGTAAGAACTCCTTCCTAGTTGGAGAAAATCCCCTCCCCTTCAAACTTAGGTTTGATTTGTAAAGTCGCTAAGGACTATAACTTAGAAGGGTGCATCCAGGTGCGCGAGATACCTTGGCCGAGGCTTGCTCAAATTAATCAACAAGACCTCCTGTTCAACAGGACCGTGGACGTAGGATCTTGCGTATCCGAACCACGTTAAAAATTGTTTGTGTCGTTTATTGTTTTATTGCACTGCATACAAATACTTTACAAAATTATATCTTGCATGAAACGTATTCAAAAAGTGCACTAACCAAAATTATTTAACTTGTTTAAATCACGTTTTCAACTGAGACGAATCTCCGGGCCCTACACTCTTATCCGCACTAAGTCTTCGACTGAGAATCAAGCACTGACAAAAGTTAGTAGGAGAGACTCAGTAGTTGGCACACTCTGACCCGCGATCAGAAGGTTACTATTTGGCACTGTTCATTAGTAGCAACCTACAGTTCAGTTGTCCTTCGCGTTTGAGGAAAGAAACAGTACTCAGGTGTATTCATCCCCCCCCCCTACACCTGACTCTCGTCTCCGGACCAACAGGATACAAGACTAGTGATCAATATAAAGATTCAATTTTTTCTTTCTTAGACTTCAAGAAGCCAAAAACACTACATCTCAGTGAACAAATCCACCAAACAAGGCAAGTATACAAGACTAATGATCAAGGAAAAAAAGACCCAATTTTTCATTCTTGGAAATATTACAACAGCAGAGTGTGCATTTCAGTAAGTATAGCATAGACAAAATGGCCAGTTACCTTGGTGTGAAAAGGTTCAAGAACAGTTACAACTTCCACCATTGAAGGGCTCAATCTAATCTCCTCTTGAGCCTCCCTGAATGCAGTCCCTCATTAGCATCAATTTTACCTCCGGGCAAAGTAACTTCAGCTAAAAAATTAAGAACCCAAAATAAAATTAGAAAACAAGGGAAACCCCATTTAAAAAAATGCAAGAATTTATATGTACCAGAGTGGGATGATAAAGTGGAATATGCCCTAGTAAGAATCACATTAAGCTTGCCCTTTTCATCTTCAAACAAACAACTCTATTGCGTTTGACCCCTTCTCGAGAAATTGTCGAATCTTCAAAATTGCGTTTTATGGCGGAGGCATTGGAATCAAAATTGATGATGTCATTTATAGAGGGACGGAGGAAGTATTATGATTATGATATTCTAAAATATCCCAATCATTTTCTTCTAAACGGTCAGCAAAAATTAGGGAATATCTTAATAATTTCTAAATTATCTTAATCATTCCTAAATTAGATAATAAGATTAGCATCGAAATATCATAATTGTTTCTAAAATATAGTAGCATAAAATTAAAGAAATAGACAACAATAATTATGATGAGATTTATATTTATAAGTTTCCATAAAACTTTCAAAATTTAATAAATAAAATATAGAATAACATATTGGATCCATATTTGTATTTTTCGTTATGCCTTATCCTCATTTTCTAATCAAGCTCCTGAAATGACAAAAATTAACTCATAAAACTTAAAATGAAGTGGTCTCTCCCTAGTTTTTGCTCACTATTCACCAAACATTTTTATACTCTCGCTCTCCAAATTATGATTTTTTTTAATTTTTTTGAAAACTTTAAATTATTTTATCATTTTTTGCCATGAACCACTCCTTGAAAATTGTATCAATTTCTTAATTTTCGCACCGAAAAGAAACAAGTCAGTTAAAACGGGACGAGGGATTACTTCATCTTCCATCCCAATGAAAATAACTTGATTCGGAATTCAGTCAAGAACTAATTATAAATACATCTTCCTAGAAATGTTGCATATATTACATCCTCTTTTCCTCTCACGTGCACCTCACAATTAAAAAAACAAAATAAATAATAAATTTATATCTTGTATTCTCTTTTCCTTTGGCCGCACATTTACATTAATTGCAATAAAAAAAATAGTAGGAAAAAAAAAAGGAATCCCAATTTTTTAGTAGGTTATGGTCTAAACCCTAAATCTCCCCAAATCCTAACCCTCTTCTCGTTCTCGTTCTCGTTCTCCATTCATAGCCGTTCGTTCTCGTTCTCCATTCATAGCCGCCTTCTCCTACGTGTTCTGGCACTAAATCATCATCAAATGGGAAGAGGACCGAAACATGCCACTGAAAGACTCTACTGAGACAAAGATGGGCTGTCAAGAACGTAGAGGAGGTAGGATGGGCAGTTGGTCAGATCTAGTATGGATCATACATGGACGGTAGTTGGAGTCGGCGGCTCTCCCAGGGTCTCTCATCTGAGATCCCTGGGGAAGAGGATCAAGTTGGCCCTTGCGAACAGCTTGGTGCACTATCTCCCTTCAACCCTTTGAGCGAAATGCGGCAAAAGAAAAGGAAGGAAAATCCATGGACCGACCCCATCATCTCCACCCCGTAGGAACTACTGGTGAAGTGTTTTTTCAGTTTAAGGGTGATTTTTGTTCAAATTTCTTTCTGTTCGTCCCTGTTCTTCTGCGATGGTGTGAGAGAAACCTTTCAAGGGTTTTCAATGGGGATGAAACCGTTCATGTAGAAGAAGAGCCTTATCGTCTACATGGGAGGATCTTCTCCTGAGAAAGATAAAATCATGAATGAAATGGTGCAATCTTTACATTCAAGGTTAGAAAAATACTAGGATAATTCAATTTTTGGGTTTCAGGAATCATGAATGAAATGGTTAAATTCGTTGAGCTACATCAATTTTTTTTTTTTCTTTTTTCTTGATCGATAATTCAATTTTGGTTTTGGTTCAGGAATAATACTTCCATTTCGTATACTTTCACTGAATGTTTCAGTGGATTTGCTGCATCCTTAACAGAGAAGGGTGCTGTTTCAATTGGGAAACACCCTCATGTTATATCAATTTTTAAAGATTCGGTTGTGGATATACAAACCTCTAGGTCTTGGCAGTTTTTGGATAATGCTAATCCTTCTCTAGATTCAACTTATGTGGAAGGTGATGTCTCACCATCTTAGGGATTTTAGATACAGGTATTTGGCCAGAGTCAGAAAGCTTCAATGATGTGGGAATGGCCCCTGTACCAGAACGGTGGAAGGGGGTGTGTATGGAAGGTACCAATTTTGACATGTCGATGTGTAACCGAAAGCTAATCGGTGCAAGATTTTATGATGGTTTTATAAATTCCGACCGAACGCCCCGTGACCAAGAGGGCCACGGTACCCACGTGACGTCTACTGCGGCCGGGAGGCCGGTTTTTCAGAAATCCTATTTTGGACTCGCTAGTGGGACCGTTGTCGGTGGCTCGCCTGACTCGAGGTTAGGGATCTATCGTGTCTGCTCAAGCAATGGATGTACTGAATCGGCAATATTAAGAGGATTTTGCGACGTCATCATTGATGGCGTCGATATACTATCAGTTTCCTTAGGTTCGAATGTACCTAAACCCTTTGATTCTGATCCTATAGCTCTGGTAGTTTTCATGCTACATTGAAGGGAATCTTGGTTGTTTCTGCGGCCGGCCCATCTCCCAAGACTGTGGTGAATAATGCCCCATGGTTCTAACAGTTGCTTCTACAACGACAGACCGTGACTTTGAAGTAAGAATTACTTTAGGAGACGGCAAGGAAATTAAGGCAAGTTTTTGCTTCATTTTATATAGCATGTGACTGAACTAGTTACTTTATATTGGAACCCCTGTTTAGATAACTAAGTTAATGCTAAAAGAGGAGATTGTTGAATATGTTTTATTCTCTAGGATATGCCTGTTGCTGCTGCTTTCTGTGTTTGCTGGTATTTGGAAGTAGAGGGCATTGTGTAGTGTCTCTTGGCTGATGCTGATTTGGTGGCTTATCATTTTATATATATATATATATATATATATATATATATATATATATATATTCCAATTATAAATTAATGTAAGCTTAATTCTGAAAGGTGTCACACTGCCCTTCATGTAATTTACATATATATGTAGCACGTATGGGATATATTTATTAATACTACTTTCAAGTTAGACTTCTTGAAACGAATCTTTACCACAACTTGATTATTAGACGATCTGACACGAATTATCGCGTTAAAAGCAATAGATGGATACAATCATACAAGTATGCAAGAAGGAAGGATATATATATAAATATATGGTTATGAGTTAGCTCTGCACTCTTTAGATATAATTAAAGCATTTCTTTTGCTCTTCATTTGGCCATTCCTCAACTTCAGGACTAGTTTATGTTTTTCTGTCCAAATGCATGACCCAAGAATATTAGCAGCAAAGGTTTTTAATTCATGATTCAACCAATTAACACACCACTAGTTTCAGACCTTCTTATCTTCTTTTATTTTTACTTTAAAAGGTTTATGAGTTACATTTGATTATTTCTATCATGCTGAGCGCAGGGTGGAGGCATCAACTTTTCTAGGCTCGATAGGACGAGTATCTACCCTTTGATTGATGGGCTGTCTGCCAAATCCGCCTCCAACCTTGATGAATTTAGTGCTAGGTATTATTTATTTATGAGCAAGAACATTCACTTTATGTTTTAAAGCCTCTTCATTCATGTGTTGCAGAAACTGCATGCCGTGCTCATTAACCCTCAGTAAAGTGAGGGGGAAGATTGTGTTATGTGAGAACGAGATTGGAGATTACGAGGAAAAATTTGAGTTCCTTATGAGACAAGGAGTCGTGGGGGTCATTTTCGTTGATGATAGCATGAGACTAGAAGTGGTAAAGTCTGGCCTTTATCCATTGGCTGCAGTCTCAAAGCAGGATGGATCCAACATAGTTTCTTACATCAAATCCACTAGGTATCGCGCAAGAGTTCCTTAGACTAACAATCTCTAATCTTAACATTTGCAAAAGTGTTCTGATTGGTTCAATTTTGTTGAAGCAATCCGATGGCAACAATCCTCCCGACTGTGATGATTCAAGATTACAAGCCAGCTCCAGTTGTTGGCTACTCCTCCTCAAGAGGCCCTCCAGCCAGCATCAACAGTCTTATAAAGGTAACAGTAGCGTAAACACTTGATTCAACCTCTTCCTTGTTACACTACTTGATTCAACCTCTTCCTTGTTATCATTGCTCTGTTTTTATAGCCCGATATTGCAGCACCGGGAGTGTCTATACTTGCAGCTTGGCCTTCGAACAGACAAGAAGGTGATCCAGCGGGCTGGGGACCTCCACTCTTCAGCATAACCACAGGTACATCCATGGCTTGCCCTCACGTATCTGGCTTAGCAGCAAGGGTAAAGTCCCAGCATCCGACATGGAGCCCTGCTGCAATAAGATCAGCCATTATGACTACAGGTTAGACTTTAAATCAGCATTGCCTCACCTAAAACATAGTATTAAATAACAAATCTTGCCATATCTTTCTTCATGCAGCCACTCAAAGTAATAACATGCATGGCCCAATCACGACGCACGAAGGATCAAGGGCCACCCCTTTTGACATCGGAGCAGGGGTAATAAATCTTTCCAGTGCCTTGAAACCGGGGCTCGTGTATGAAATGGGGTCCCTCGGCTACCTTTATTTCCTTTGCCACATGGGGTATGAGATCGACGAGATCAAGAAAATGGCTGTCAATCTTCGGACTGGGTTCTCTTGCGAGGGTTCCTCCTCCATCTCCAACATCAATTATCCCTCTATAGCCATTTCCGGCCTAGCAGCGAATAGGGTTACAGAAGTGGAAAGGACGGTGACGAATGTCTCCGAGGAGGACTCGACTTACTCCTCGGTTGTGGAGGCTCCAGCTGGGTTGAAGGTTGAGGTAGTGCCACACAGTTTACACTTCACGAAGCATGCGAAGAAGTTGAGCTTCAAAGTAAGATTTGAAGCTGCTGCAAAATTGAAAACTGATTTGTTTGGCTCAATAACATGGGCCAATGACAAGTATAGGGTCAAGAGTCCATTTGTTGTTGTGAAAAGTAGAAGGTAGGTCATGATATGTTTGTTGTTTGTTGAATATTAAAAATTCAAAATGTAATTAGCCGGCATTATTGTAAATGAATTAGAGGAAGGATCCAAATTATGCTGCTGCTTCTTATCAGTACTGTTAGAAAAGAAAGTCCAACAAACCCACTAAATCACATGGTTTAGGATTAAAAATAACGTTTGTCAATTGAAGAGGGTCTTGACAAGTTTATAGTAAGATGTAAATCATCAATATTAATATCCCATAATTTCCTCTTCAACATATAGTGTGAACTTTAATTTACCACGACATACTTATGCCAAATCTATAATTTTTATTTAATTGGTAAAAGAATTAAATTATTGTTCTTTAATTTTGTTAACCTACAAAATCTTTATTTTAGAAAAAAACTAAAATTAATTATTTTTTATTTAATTAGCTTACAGAATCCTTATTTTAAGGTGAAAAAAGTTACTGCTCAACCTTTATAAATCTAGCAGTATTGGTCATTAAAATATATATATATGGTTCAAATAGGAACACCCTTAGAGTGAGAAATAAGAATAATCATCGGCCTTTGGATTTTGTAAATTGATGGATCAGATTCGTTTTTAAAAAAAATTATCTGAAATGCACCATATACTTATAATATTTGCACAAAGGGTATTTAAGTCATTTATTTTTTTTAAAAAAACCTAGGTCAGTTTATAAAGAAAAAACTTCCGCACTGAGTTCATTATGTTTCGCTACCCCCTCTCGCCATAAGTGTTCGCTAATTTCCTTTCTGGTTTTTCCCCTTTCTGCCATCCAATTCTGAGATTTTCTGGTTTATCTCATCCAGTTTGGGACAGAATATTTTGCGATTGGTTTCTAGTTTTTCTCATCCAATTACTGCCTTAATTTTTTCGCATTTCAGAGAGAATTCATAATCAGTCTGTAAGTTTTTTTTTTTTGGCTAACGAATTTTTAACGGTGGTTTTTTTTTACATATATTGAAATTGAATATACAATTAGTGTTTTTCCTTTGTGAGAATGAATCTTTCATGGAATTAATTAGGGTTTTTATTTGTTAGAACTCAATTATAATTTCTGCACAATTATTTATATGAAAATGCACGATTATGTATAAAATTGTGAGCAATTATTTGATTTATTTTCTAGATTGCATTTTTTTATAAGATAAAAATTTATGAACAATTATGTATATTCAAATGCACGGTTTAGTAAAAAACTTATGCATATACAATTTGTAGGTTTTTTTTTATTACATAAGTTAAACTTCCTTTTGGTTTCATTTTTTTAAAAAAAAATTGAACAATTCAGTATTGCATACTATTTATTGAATAAAGTTTGTATTTTGCATATATTTGCTATTTTATGCTCATCTCTGAAATTTGCACAATTTAGTATTTTTTCTGCACTTTTTTCAATTTAAATTTGCACTTTTATGATTTTTTTATATGCACCATTTAAAAACAGCAATCTCCTAGATTGAAATGAAATTAATCAATAATTAGATTGTTTAATATTGCTTCATCTATTTCTTTTTTCCTGATATTTTGCTTCATTTGATATGAGTTGTTGGGCTGTAATGGGTTTTTTTTATTGTAATATAAATTGCACAATTAAGTATTAAAAATAAATCAATTTAGATAATAAAATTTACACTTTTCAGTGTTTTATTGATTTACACGTTTAACTGAATATATTTAATCTCCCGGGATAATGTCAAAGATAAAGAAGATTAATGAAGATCAGAGGTGTACTTCTAAGGTAGCAGAGATGTATCCAAGGTTAGTGAATCGAACCAGCCCGTCTAGATTGGTTAAATGTATGAAACAAATGAACGTTAAGCAGAAACAAATCGTGAATGAACTTGGGTTTGGCAGTCTAGGAAAAATGAATATTATTGAGATTCCATTGCAACTTGGCTATTGGTTAGTAAAGAATTTTGAAGCTAGAAATTGTTCATTAAGGCTGTCTGATGGTCCATTTTTAATTGCACAGTAACAATATATTTTTTCCGTGAGGGATGATTTTTTGTGTTTACTAATTGCACATTTATGTGATAAGTAGCGCACATTTTTTCTTTTTTTTGTTTGCATCACTGCAAAACAGCATCAATTGTGTGTTTTTGTGATTAAATATGTAGAGGTGCATAACTATTTTTTATTTTTAAATTTATGTTCAACTTCCTTTGTATTTATCAGTTTTTTATATTTAGATAAATTGCATAATTACATATTCTGTAGAACACAATTTAGATAAACAAAATCAAGTCTCTATACTTTTATTATTGTATCATGAATGAATTTGGTGTGGACTAATCTTTGTTATAATACTATTTGCAGAAAATGATGTTTGGAAATTTTATGCGCACTAAGAATCTTGATGCCAAGACAAATGCAGTTAGAAAAGCAACAACTAGCGTGGTCTGTATTAAGTGGGGAGACAAAGAAAATGAGGTTGATAGTGGAGTTTACCTCATGTGACATATGGAAACTTTCAAAGGTGAATTGACAAGCTCCTGGGCTGGATTGCGAAAGAATGCGAAGAAGCAGTTGTCTATGTTGAGGATTAAATATTGTGCAGATAACCTTCAAAGTGATCTAAACTTGCTTAATGATGAGGTAGCTCTGAATGCAGACCGCTAATTTAAAGAAGTTTTCTCCCCGAGTAAAACAAATGTGGATCGTTTTCTACTAGGATAATCTAGATTTGTGTTTACAATTTTTTATTTTTGACCGATTCAGACACGTTTCATTTAACTTATTTTTATTTTATTGTAACGTTTTTTTTTTCCAAAATGGTGTATAGTAATTTATGAAATGGTTCATTTTATTACAACATAAACGTGCATTACATAAAAGTAAAAAAAAAATGCATGATTTTTTTTCTTACTTAATATTTCGAACAATTAAATATTACAAACTGCACATCTGCTATGTTAAAATTTGCACTTTTTAAAATAAACATTAAAATATATACGTGGTTTCAATACTTGAATGATACAAACACTTTTCATGTACCATATGTTCATTTTATTTTAACGATATTTTTTCATAATAGTGTACACTAATTTATGAAATGGCGAAATTTAATACAACATAAACGTACATTTCATAAAAGTAAAAAAAATGAATAATTTATTTTTTTAGTACATAATAATTCGAACCATTAAGTCTTACAAAATGCACATCTACTATGTTTAAATTTGCACCTTCTTAAAAAAACTTTAAAATATGTATCTGGTTGCAAGACTTGAATACATTTGAAGTAATAAATCGAATAGAACTTTCAAGATTTATACTAGCTTAAAAACCATGAGTGAACAATAAAGGTATACTAAAAATGTCATTACTACTAAAGTCGATGAATATACATGTATTAAAAAAATGTACAGTACAAAGAAAATAAATAAATAATTATAGAACATAAATTCATAATTATAAAACATAAATTATGAGTTCATCAACTGGAATGAAATTTTGGTTGTTTTCCGTTGTCGTGTGAGATTCACCAAATATGAGTTCATCATCTTAAACATGTAAAAAGTAATAAATTCATAACTGGGTAAATAAGCATAAAATGAACTATAAACGTGCATAAAAACTATGAATGTTGTGCATAAATTAACACCAAAATAAAATTGGGGAAAAAAAGAAAAAAAACATAAATCGTAAGAGATAATTAATCCTACAACGAAAAAGAAAAAAATTGAAAGACGATTGAATCAAATATTGTTGATTACTTTCTAAATGATGAAAAGTACAAAATATGATTCGAATTGAATAATCACAACTAAGAAAAATAATCAAAAATTCGTATAACCCTATTAACAAGATTTGATACACATATACGAAGAAATTAAGAAAAGAAATGATATAGAAATCGAATACAAATTTTTATTGATACACATATATGAAGAAAATAAGATTTATATGGAAAACATGCAAATAAATAACAAACCTTGTGTAGACATTATCATGAAATGATGAAGATCAAAATTGAAGAAAAAAAAATTCTGAATCGCTTGACTTGCGCCGTTTGAGGATGATGAATGAAAAAATCTGATCAAAAATCATAAAATAGGTTACAATATAAGATAGAATCATAAATTTACTAAAAAGACCTTTGTGCAAATTATTTCCTTTAATTGTGAAAAAGGTCAAATTAAATGAAACTACGATCTGGAGCGTCGAATTACTTGATCAAACGAATATAAACTGTTCCTATTTCTCACACTAATGGGTGTTCTCATATGATCTCCCCTCTATATATATAT